>VZTF01000895.1:27730-144401 GCA_013397755.1 Cnemophilus loriae | reverse complement strand
CTTTCCTTCCTTTCCTTCCTTTCCTTCTTCCTTTCTTCCTTTCTTTCTCCTTGCTTGATTTATTTTAGGCATGTTCCATCCATGGTTGGAAATCAGGCATGACAGTGGTCTAATGAAAAAGTTTTGTCCATGGAGAAATCAGACATGACTACGGTCTACCCCTGAATGTGATCTTAATGTTTTATACCACTGACAAATCATTAACATCTGTTAATAACTCACCCAGCTGCTTTGTAAGATTGTTTAAAAAAAAATCTTACGTAGACCATAGATGTCTCCAACTAATAACCTAAGTAACCTTTCCCAGCTGCTTAATCCTTATTTAAAATCTTACTTTAAAATACATACATTTTTTAACTATCCCATTTCTTTGTCTCCAGACAAAGTAACTGTGCTAACATCTGTTCATTTTCACTCCCCAATTCCCATCTTAAATACTTATTTTCAGCATGTATTTTTCTTGTAAATAGAATCCCATGTACTTTCTCACCTCCTAGTCCTTCATTTTCTCCTTTCCGCTCTTGCTCTCATTCCACTCTATCCCCCATGATTTCTTTTGACTGATTATATTTTAAATACAGTATTAATACAGAGAAAAAGACTATTTAAAGAGCTTCTTTGATTATCTCACACAAATTTAGGCTTGGGAAAAAGAAAATGGGGGCATGCCATGAACCTACTATGTCTAAAGGGAATAAACAAAGGGAAAGGGGAACAATATACAGTAAAGGGTGTGTAGGTAGCTGTTAGGGATAAAACTATGTAATGGAAATACTGGAACATTAGAAAATACCTACTGGCTGTGAGAAGCAGTAGGCTATGCAGGAGCCTTCTGAGGGAGTTAGAGGGGACTTGTCACTGGGCACATTTTAAAATAGACTGGACAAAAGCTATGGTTTGGGACCAAGCAACAGGCAGAGGCAAGGAGAGAGAAGAGGGTGAGGGTGAGAGTGAGGGAGAGGGGGAGGGAGAGGAAGCTGAACTCAGCACTGGGATGGGGATTTCTGAGTGCTAGTATAGCAGTGGCAGAGTATGATGGACATAGGCTGTAATACCTCATTTGAGAACTGGCTGTGATTTTAAGTGCTGGTTCTACTGAAGCGGTCTAAACAATACAGCTCTGGATAAAATGCTAGCAGTCGTGGTACCATTCCCCATTGCAAGAAGTAGCAGATGAATAGTTGAATAGATGTCCCATGCCCAAAATAAATAAATCAGATTTGTAAGTGGTGTACAAGATAGTTCACATTACACTGAGCACCAAGACTTCTAATGTTATTTCTTTCTCACTGTTAAGAGTGTAAGGGGCACTGAGGCAATTTACATAACTCAAAAAAGGTACATTACCATAAGTTACAGTAATTCCTTTATGTGACAGCACTACAATGGCATGTCCTGAGAGTGTGGGAATCTAAACAAATAGAATAATGAAACACATTTATCGTATTTAATACAATATAAAACACTATGATACTACAGGGTGTTTTCTGTACAAATACGGCTGTATTTTTCCAGATCTGTCAGCTGACCCACAAATCCAAAATGCTTCAAACTGAATTTCATTTTTGTCACAAAAATTTGGTCATGGCTTCTGATTCATGTAAACATCCTGTTTCTCTGTAGATATCTTGAGATAGTACAAAGAAAATCCAAGTGCTTCTATACTGTCTTTAACTTCTTTGGTAGTTTCTAAACAGAGAAACAAACAACAGTACAATGAGTATATTTTAGAGGGTACTTCGTCCTAGGTTGTCTCCCTTTTTTCCTTTCCCCATTGGACACTGTAATGAAGAAAGAATTATTCTGTCACATCTGTAAGGCGTGGTATGATTCTTCACCGTAATTACAGTTTTAGAGCTCTTTCGTCACATTTTCCTGTTCTGTCTAGAAGAGGGTTATTTGTAGCCTCATATTATAAAAGGAAGCACTTTCATAAAATTAAGACAATAACAAAAGGAAGAAAAAAATTTCACAGCTTTCTTGGGTTTAAACTGTGAGTACAGAATGTATAGCCCATGAAATCACAAAACACAGTCCACACCACTTTTTTGCAACTGCATCATGCAGACACAACTAATCAGCTGCAGGTTTTTCCAGTGCTAGAGAGCTTAAACATCAAGAAACTTCACTTTCTCCACCCAGGAAGGTGCTGTATCAGTACAGCCAAATATGTCTGTGTACATTTATTTTTTTAAAGCGTGTAAATATATGGATGCAGGTTATAGAAGATAAACCCTCAGGCTCTTGTCATTTTACAAGTTCTGCCCATGTAGCTGCCAGTAATGTTTATATGAACTTTGTACGTGCTGGAAATCCAAACATAGAAAGAATATTGTGCTATGTCATTAGAATGAAAACAAAATATACATTAAAGGGACCTGAAACAAAGTATTCTAGCTCATTGTCCAAACTGGAGGAAAAACAAAATAACTAGCACAAAATTGTTAAGAGAACAAATGACTGAATATATCTTGCAAATGTCCATAGTCAAAATGATTGTCACTAGCAGGACGGATAATATTCAGTATGTCTTCTAGCATGATTACCATTTATTCCCCAAATCAGCTGCTCAAGGAATCATCTGTAAAGGTTCACCTAGACAGAGCGGTGCTTGAGGAATGTAAAAGAACTTCTCAAAGAATCACAGAATTTTCTGAGTTGGAAGGGATCCAGAGGGATCATCAAGTCCTACTCTTAAGTCAGTGGCCCATACAAGGATTGAACCTGCGATCTTGGCATCATTGGCACCCAGCTCTAAAGGGAAGATGCACCAAACCAAAAATCTCAAACAAAATTAAATACCACATCTTGAAGAGAACTAAGGCCACTCCAAGTCAGAGATCTGTAGCTGTCTGATTTGATGATGCAGAAATTCAGTTTTTATCAAAGAAGGGATAGAATTATTTTAAAATCAAGAAAAGAATATATGTTATAGATCTTCCCAAAATCTACACTGATTTGAAATAGGGATACCATCAAGCAGTTCTGCTGTTTGATCACAAATAACACAGTATCACACGAGGAGATGATGAAGCCACATTTACACAGCTCCTTTTATCCCAAAGGATCTCGAGACTCTTTATAAAATAGACATGTGGTACGCCTATGAATAACAAAAAAGAAAATCACATAGGAACAGAAATCACTTTGACCAGCACTGCAAATCAGAGCATCTGTTTAACAGTGTACATCAATACTGTTCTTTAATTCAAGGAAGGATTTAAATTGCAATAGTAGGTCTAGGAGGAATTATTAGCCCATGTGCCCTTATTAATTCCTAACAGATTGTACATAGAAGGAAAAAGAAGGGCAAATTACAGAGCACTGGATCACATCCACATCCAAATTACCATAAACTGTAAAGTCTTCATTATAAAAAATTTGGATCTGTACATAAATATCCAAAGCATTTCAATGCTGAAATCCAAATGCCAAAACCAGACTATAAGCAGCAATATGCACACAAGTCCTGTGAAAAATTGTGCCAAAGGCCACTGATAAATGAAGGAAATCTAATCTTAGAGAAAAGCCTTGACATTTGGATGAAATAAGGACATCACACTGAGTTGGTCAGGGATTATTTTTACTCAGTTCTTTTTCTTCAAAATGAAAAAAAATATTTCTCAAGAAACTATCAGTTTCAATATATTTTTATACACTTCTTTTAGATGACAATAGATGTTGTTCTCCACATTTTCAAACAAAATCTTCTGTTTTTCTAGCTCAAAATTACTTAAAAATCATTGAAAAGAAAGATAAAAAAAAAAAAAAGAAGTGAAAACTTCCAAAATCCAAAATTAATTACACGAAGTTTCATTGGCCATAACTCATTGTTTTTCTAAGTCTTCTGAGAGTTCAACCGTTCATTCCAATACAGAATATTTTGGTATCCTGATAATTTTCCCAGGACAGGAAGACTATTTTCTGCTTAAAACTGTTCTAGAATCTAACTAGAGCAGTTTGCATCAAGTAACATGAACTTAACGTGGCCTGGTGCAAACCAAGTGAACTATGGTCACTTGGAAATGGTAACATTGCACAAGGACAATGAACTCTTCCTTAACCAATGTTTTTCAGAAACAAGCTCCACCTCTGCCCATTCAAACAAAAAAGACCAAAAATCAAAGAGGCATTAATGATATAAAGGAAGTAGCTCTTGCAAAATAACAGATGGAATGAGATCGGAAACACATGTAGTGAGCTGAACTTTTTTAATAAGACCAAAATGACAGAATTGGAACAAAGGAACGGAATGGATAAACATGCACACAAATCAGCAAAACAGTTGCTAACTAGAAATGGGTCTGTAATGCAGATTCCAAACCTTGATTTAGATCCCAAATTATTTTTAAAATTTGGGGCTTTAGGTCCATGATGCTGGCTTAGAATTTTTCAGAAAGAGTAGCAAATTATAAAATGTCTATCCTGACTACACAAAAATTTTCTCCACAGTTTCTAAGGTGAATTATTCACCTCATATTTTAAACGTTGATGTTCGGGATCACATATGAGATGGAAAGTCAGTTCACATGAAGATTCTGATCTAACGCTGAACTATGTGAAGAGGTGTTAAAGTAGAGCAATATGGACTGCAGCCTCCCTACCAAAGGTGAGAAACAGCTTTAAGAAAAAAAACAGGGATGTTGGATAGGTTGATCATGAAAACAAGCTAATAACTTATAATAACTTACAATAACCTAATAACTTATTCTCCTGATAAACTGAAGTAAAATCTTTTGAAAGAATGTCTTCTGGATCTCCTTTACACATTGATTTTGAAATTGCCCACTCATTCCAGCGTCAGACTGTGCTGTGAAGGCACAACTATATTGAAAAATAGAAAAGACTGTTTAAATATAGAGAAAAAAAATCAAATGGAACTGTCATTATTTGAGTTAACTAGAGAAGTATTAAAAAACTGCCCATTGAATATATGTTTAAATTGTTAGGACAAAGGTTACCGTGACTATTCTACTGATAAAATAATAAGCTAGACTTTCTCCAAGTCTTTTAAATGGTATTTGGCATAACATTTACCACTCTTTGAATACACTATCTGGAAGTAAAAAGCCTCTAAGTACTCCAGTGGTATGAACTCATCTATCTCCACTGAAGTCAACACAGATCCGGAGAACAATTTCGTACTAGTGTGATGTGAGAGAAAGCATCTTTCTTTCAAATATTTGTCTCAAAATGTATAGTGAAGTCAAATTACAGCCAAAATGGAATAGAGGAGTAAGCGATTCATCTAATTCACACGACATTTTTCCTGTTCACAGGAATTCAAGACACTTTCTTTTCAGATGTTATGCACTTGAGAGTTTTTGATAATCTGGGGTTTTTTTATCTATTATTTGTATTATTTGAAAACAGTCATATATTTCTTCATTTGTGTTTTCTATTAAATTCTGCCATGTAGACAACTGTTAAAACAAATTACTCAGTAAGTTTCCATTTCCTAACTACTCAATACCAAGTCACATCCAAAATGGCTATTTCTACTCCAATATGTTTCACAGTCTGTATGAATACTTTCAAAGAAAATTTTGAAATAGTTTTCAAGAACAGTGGAGTCACTAAAATTCAGCTGTATAAATACTGGTGATAATCAAAGAAATAGAGAAAGCACATATAAAGGGAATCAACTTATAAACCTGAGGAAATAGTAGCTAAAATTTTATTTCTACTTGTAGTTCTAATTTTCCATTGGTTGCATGCATTTTTTGAGGTGTTAAAATGTAACAGCAAGGAAAATACTATGTTAGTGCATGTAGCTCAAAGTTACAGAGCTCCTGAAAATGTCATTTTTATGCCAGCAACCCAGCAGTAGGGAATTGAAAAAAAAAATCAGGTTTTTTCCCTGAGAATTCAGATTACCTCAGAACATAACCTGGAACTGTCAGACAGACCATAGTAACATCCTCCAGTTACCAGTCAGGCTTGCTTGACTGATTCCTCAAATACAATTAGCTTTCTATTGACTTTATACAACTCCGTGTGATTCTCTCCCTTTCTCTCACCAACTACACACCTGCGAGCTTCTGCATAAATACTAATTATCCAACAATAAAACGTTATTAAGTTCTGAATTTTGTGTATTTGATTGAGTCAAAACATATGACACTAGGGCATGAAGGATAAACTCTGCCTGGAAAAGCACTTTACTATTTTTAATTTTAAAGTAATATATATGGCAATGTCTTGTCCTATGTATCATGATCTAGTATGTCATTTCATCATCCTTTGAAAGTCTCATGCATGAAAATGACATTACGGCCTGCATTACACTTAAGACACAAAAAAGGTACAAAGTAAGCAAACCCAATTCTTTATCCAGGCTAAAACACTTTTCTCCTCCCTCACTTTCTAGCAAAGAAAGATCATCTAGAGTTCTTAACTAAAAAGTAGACCTTCTATGTGTTGACTGTATCTGTACCAAAAAACTCTTGCTGCTGCTGTCACTTCTCATACATGGGCACACACAAAAACTTACCAGACTCTGTATTTAGGGAGGACAAGAACAGAGATTCAGTTCTTTATTTAATGGCTAAGTTAATCATAAGGGTAACTGATATATTAAACAGCTTTTAAGAGACTGTTCCAGAAGAGCATTAAAAATTCAGAACATCTTTTTGTAATAATATTTCATCAGAAACTATTCCAATATATCTTGCAATTGAGAAAAGAGCTTTATTTCAAAGAATAAGTGGGATTCATAAAGCTAAAACAATGGATCATAGTTATCTTCATCTATCTAGCTAACAGGAATTTCTAGACTAGTGATAAATAAAATTATTTTCAGATATACACTTAGGAAAAAACACTTCATTAGGCATTTGGATTCTCTACGGTTTATAAGCATATACTTATATACTGTTCCTCCCTTGATATAAGCAGATAAACAAATCTACATTGTTACTGTAAAATAATAGAAAATTGCTAAACATAGAAAAGATATTGCAAAATGTCTTAAAGGAGCCAAACCATTTTCCAGGGTTTCAAAATAATCTTTGACAGAATCTTTATTTTCTCCAATTTTTTATTAAAAACATACACATACACAAAATATCAGTGAAGCACTAAGCCACCAGTACACTAGATGTGAGCCTCTGACTCCTTCAGAACAGTAACTTAGATCAATGAGATTCCAGTAATTTCAAACAGCCACAGGACTCTTTTCACCAAATACACTTCTAGAAAAAAAGGCAGGAAACTCAAAACACCATAAAAATTAAGCCACAAATTGCGCTTTCATACATCTTTTTGCCTAACCAAAAGCAAGAAAACCCTAAACAAATCACCAAAAGTGTAATAGCTGGACATGATTAGGAAATGCTGGATTATCAATATCATGTTGGGAAAGATTAAGTACACAACAGTACTTAAACGCACTGCAAGAAAGGAATAAAGTCAATGAAAATGTATTAGAAAACATTCTATGTCCAAAGTTCAGAATTAAAACCAATGTTTCATTTGAACTTTCAAGGCCATCAAAGAATTAATCTGCTATAGTAAATTGAGACCATTACAAAATGAAAGGAAGAAGCATGATGTTAGAGACATAGAAAAAATGATGAATGAGATCAAAGGATATTCTGTTCTTGGTTTTGTCATTTGCTTTCAAAATTTAAGTATTTTCAACTACTACCATCTGCTGAGATCTGCAGAAAAGTTACTGCAAAGTCTGTGTAATATCTCTGAATACATCTGCATCAACAAACTAGAAAAACTATCACTTGGGTGCTGCCCACTTCTGTAAAGAGTTGCAGCTAACTCAATGGAAGAGTTAACTCAATGTAACTTTCTTTCAAATAAAGAAATTTGTTTAATGGATTTTTTATTTGATTCAGTCCCTCAGTTTTACTTTGATCTATAATCTGATTTCTATTGTTCTTTCCTTTTTTTCTACTTCTTTCTTTCTTCTAAAAATTCCACTGTTTATGGATTCACATTTCACATTTAAGGACTTTACTAATTTTTACTACTTTTTATTGTGTTTTTAAGGATTGTTACAGCTTCACAAACATCCCCATAAACTCTTTAACACTTTACATTTCTGGATCTCAGATCTGAAAAGCCTTTTCACTACTAAAAGTGTGTAAAACTCAGTAAAATCTCAAAGAGACATGGGGAAATCTGTCCTTGTGTTCTGAGAGTCAACTGCGTGGTTTCTATCAGAAAACTGGAAGTATGTCTGTTGACTGCCAGTACAGATGTGCAATTAATGCATTTTCTGACATATGATATGTGGCTTACACTAAATTATGAATGAGCTACATTCATACTACAAAAGAACATGACTCCTAGTTCAGCACAAAGAGAAAAACAGGGAGAGGTAAAACCAAAGCTTGAAAGCTATAGGTGAGTTATAGCACAACCTGCCAACATGAAGTCACTAAAGCACATCCTTTGGGGACCACTTGACAGCAGAGCAAGGCAGATTTTTTTATTTCAAATTTGGTTTTGTATTTGTTTTGTTTGTACTCTGTTGCTTCTGAGACTTTAATTTCAATCTTATGAAAGTCTTGTTTTAATAGCATTGTTTCAGTGGTACTTGGAGGGGCAGAGAGGACCCTCAAAATGACAAGGTGCATTGTCTCTATATGAATCAACACATTCCATGTTATGAAGGGATTTGGAAGGACTGCCTGAGCAAACTCCAAGACCCGAAGAGGACCTACAGCACCTCAGCAGCAGTTAATGCAGCTAGAGCCTAGTGTTGGGCAATGACCACAGACAGATGACTTCCTTCTGCAAAATGCAACCTGCAAAAAAACGCATCTCAAGGTCTTAGGCAAATCACAGGATGTGATTTAAACAGAAGCCAAAATTGCATCCATAAAAAGCTCACATGTTGTCTAACTGGAACTAGAATATGAAGCCATAATTGACAACCTCAAGCATATTCCAGAGACCATAGCTGTCCTCATCATTTGTTTGGGGCTGATTAGTCTCCTGGTGAAGCTTTTCTACCTACATGATTGTGACCTAGATAGAGCTCCAGGAGCAGTAGATGGTAATTATTGGCACTGCACAACACACGACATGAACAGTTTTCTCCTTCTGTTAGTGTGCTTCTCCATACTGGTTTGCTTTTCATGTACAGTAACACTTGTGAATTTATGCAAAAATTAACAAGCATAGAAAATAAAAGGATATTCCAGAAATTATAAACACTATTCTTTTTTCATTTCAGTAATCAACATTATAAAAAGACCTAACTTGAGCAAATTTTCGAGGTTATTTAATCATTTATACTCATATAAAAACAAATATTCAGAAAACAAAATAAAGACAGATAAAAAGATTTTTAAAAAGAGAAAATCATGAAGTTATTTAGCTTACAAAGAGAATATAGAACATCTTCTCTTATTATTTTTATAAAAAATTTGTGAAAATTATTTTGGAGGCAATATGGTATTTTCCAATTACATATAAAAGCATTACTGCAGATATTACATATAGTAAGTGAATTTAACGTTAGCCACCTTCATGTCATAGCATTGTGTTACAAGAGTAAAAATACATGTCATAAGCAGATTGAACACCTTTAGATGACCTCTAATCAGAAATGTGCCATGCTACTCAAATTTCATCTGTCAAATGCTGTGGATACAGGTAAGTAAATATAAATGTCATTAAAGGCACAAGTTATCTTACTTGGAGAAGTTCTAGGATTTTATTTTTTGACAGCTTGTAATCTGGATATCTTCCACTGTCAACAAAACCTGTTCGAGCATGATCTTACCTTGTTTTCACTACATCAAGGGGATGCATCAGGCAAATTTCTACAAGACCTATAAAAGAATAATAAAGAAAGGCCTAATAAACATTTGTACAAATAGTAATTTAATTTTCATTGACTCCAATAGTTTTTGAACTTTGAAAAGTAAAGTAAAAATCCACACATTATTCATGATACAGTACTGGTACACCTCATATATTAAACATGCTCTTGTGTAGTGTATATAAACCACTAGGCTTTTCAACAGCAAATGGTGCTAGTTGTTCATCAGAGTGAGGGAAGCGAGGACTATGCAATCAATTTAATCTTAGTTTTTGCTCAGTTTTCTGACTTAAGAACAGTGGGAACATTTGACTGGTGTCATAAATAAATACATCAAGTCTTGCTGAGAGTAGCAAAGGAAGGGAGTTCAGGTTGGCACTTGCGTCTTTGTCATATAAGAATAATTCCTAAGGACACTGCAGGACTGCACTGGTGGCTCAGATGAACTTGCTGATAAGATGGCAGCTGATTCCTGAGTACCTGAGCTGCAGCCTCACTGGTTCTCTGTCCTGTCCTGCCCTGTGCTGATGCTGATGTGTAGTCCTGGCTTTTTCCCTTCCTGCTCCACTGCTCATCATTAGCACTCACGTTCACATGATGGGGACTTCCCACGTACCTGAAGAGAGAGTGTGAATCTCAAGGGCCCAATTCCAAGGCAAGAGAGATCTGGAAGGTCGCAAATGCACCTGTCAACACCACCTTCAAAGTTGGCTGTTATCTTTTCCACCCACCTGACACCTCACGAGAAGTCCACACATAACCCAGGCAGAACTTTCTAGTTAATTTTTCTAGGATTTCCTACTCTACTTTCCATTTCACATATCAGCCTAATTCCAAAGAGCGAACAACAAAATAAAAAGATGCATTTATCAGGACCACTGTAAAAGTGTATTTTAGAGATCCATCAATCTGCAGACATAATAAAAACTACTACAGAAATCTTACAGGATTTTGAAATGCCAAGAAAGTACATACATATACGTCCTAGATAATAATTACAATGTCTTTGAAATTTCTGTGCCCTGGCTTATTAGGAGCCTTAAACGTCCACTCATGCTTCTTATCCAGAGTAATAAATTCAATGCTACATCATGAAAAAACAGGTTGAGAAGACTATACTTATTACAATGTTTGAGTGCATTTATTTAATTTATTTATGATTATTGTAAAAATAATTACAAAGCTTTTGCAATAATGAATGTGTCTTTTGGTGATTTGGAGCTAAGTTTCTAACAATCTTGATTCAGGAAAGCATTCTTCTTCAAGTTATAATATCTGCAAATTCCTTTCTTTATGAATAACATACAGTCCCACTGAAACTAAGCATGTGCTTATGTTCCACTAGATGCTCTCCTATTTCAGATGTCACTGCCTTAAGTTCCACACTCTGTCCTCTTACTTTAATGGCACACACCACATCTGAGCTTAGATGTTGCTAAAGTTAACAGTCTCTAATACCTAAGACGCTTTGTTACATGCTAGGCTACTCAACCACTTTCTTTTTCTAAGAAAATTATAGAAATTAACACGAAGAGAAAAATCACATGTTGAAATATTCCACACAAAAATTATTGAACTAATGGAATTTGCATTTTGGCCCTATTCTTTGACAGACTTGATGGAGAAAAGATCTTATGCAGGAACCAGGCCCTGCCTGAGTGGCATACATTGCAGTATCAGAAACTTGAGCTTCTTTTCATTATTGAATATAATGTAAGGGGGGCTTAAAGTTTCACATTTTGATTATTTTAGAACTAGTAAGTTTAGTGTTTCAGGTAGAACAGGAAAACTGGGTATGTGGCTTAAAGTTTATATCAGAGAGCATTAAATTTCAAAACATTATCTACTTTCCATTGCAACTTTATGCAGACCTTCTGAGTAACACAGTACTTAGTAAGTAAGCCTTTTAAACGGAACCAGAGCATTAGCAGAGGTGGGATTCTCATTATAGTCAAAGGAGATGTAGCCAATAAATGCAATAGAGCTTTTAGCTCAGCCTATATTAAATATCTATATTTAAAAATAATAATTTATTTTCTGCTTGATACACTTTACATATTGAATACACATACTCTTGATAACTGTTATATACTTATCCTAAGGAATAATAAGCTATTTATACAACAAGAAACAATGGCAAAAGTTTTTGCACACGAACACAAGTAACTTTTCGTGATAGTAACAGAAGGTGAGTGTAAATCACAATGCTAAAAGTCTTTATTAAATGTATTTAACAGGAATTTACATGAAAGTTTGTGAAGATGTTAAAATGTTTAAACTGAATTCCTAACAAAAAACACTTGCTGTGAGTTCTAATTTAACATAAACAATTTTCATTATTTTCTATCATTACACTCTAATGCATAAAGATTGCAAAACATAACATTTGCCAGACAGGCGCTGATCCCTAGTTTCCTGCCACTGAGTTTGGAGGACAGTATCAAGTTAATATTTATGATCATTGTTTTGCTGTATTTTCTTTTCAGTCCTTGCAACATTGGTTTTTTTTTTGAATTCTGGATAAAAGGAAGACAACATAGGTGATATCAGCCAAAGGATATTAATATTAGTAGTAATGAGATTCATTAAAAAGAAAGTAATTTTTTTAATGAAAGCAAAAGTTGTCATCATTATTTCTGTGCAGGTATATTTATTGCTGTAATTATTGTCCAAGAATTGCTTCTATTTTACTAAAATAGGACCATATCACATTTCACATCAGGGAACTGTCCCAAAACCTATAAACTGCTCCAACAGCTGCCAACAGGTGCTTTGTGAGTGGAACTGCAACCGAGTATTTCAGTGCTGGCAGGGGGCACTGCCTCTGAGTTTTCCCCCTTCCAACCACCCTCCTTTTCTAAGATCTCCTTTTCCAACCTTCCCCCCCTCCCCATTCTTGATCTTCTATTCCATCTTATTTTGGCAGATAGAGCCAACAGTAGGGGGCCAAGCACGGGGCCAAGGGTTGTTCACCCTATTCTGTTTTCGCAGCATTAATGACCATTTTGGGAGAAAACTGTAGAGTGCCAGAATTTGGCTCTATTTTCTTGGTCCTTGTAGGATAATTTTTAATTCAGGCATTTTTCCAGCAACTGAATCAGATGAATTCCAAGGTCCTTGGCAAGAGCTCTGTTTTGATAACTTCAAGATTCTATTGGTTATCTGCCTTTCTCAGTCTTTCCTTTGTCTCATCATATAATTACACACCAGGTTTTAAACGATGTATAGTTACTCGATTTCACCAGACAGAATTCTTCAAAAGATGCAGGGATTATGACACAGCTCTCTGAAGAGCACCAAAGGACTGCACACTGTGCAAGACACTAATGGAACAGCTACAAACCCAAGCTACATTTTTCCATCTACTATAGTAGTCATGCAAATCATTACAACATCCTACTTGATAGCCTGCCCAGAAAGTGTGGTGGCCCTACTAAATTACAAGCACTATGAGATGTGCTCAATAAAATAAAATAAATTACTCTTTCTGTAGCTAATGTTCATCAGCTTTGTGACAAATTCAATTAGCACTATGAAAATCTAATTTACTAAACAGCTCTATCAGGGTGCAATATATCTTAACTTGTCACTGCAAAGACTACTGTTTACAAACTTTATTTCCATGATAAAGTAGTTAAAATAGTTACAGATACATTGTCCAAAAAAATACTCTAATTGTCCCATTGGGTCTCCTTGGTGATGTCACATGCAAACTAACCCAGAGTGATTTACGATGGCCTAATTATGTTTAAAACAACTCAGATCCAACTAGCTGAACAAGAGCCCAAAGGAAATATAGGAAAGAACAATTACTGGGTCAGTTCAACATTTGTTGTCTTCTGGGTGGGAAAACATTCCCTGTGAAAACCAAACACTAACCATAAAACAAGACATAATCAAAATCTGTGTGTTGAAGAAATAACCAGCTGTCATCGTTGACATGCTCTGAGTGTACACAAGCGGAATATCAACAACCAAGAAGGGAGTCCAGAATTCTATTATGTAAAACATTCTGCTCAGTAACTGAGCCCATGGAGGGAATAAAATGACAGATAATGCTGACCCCCAAACTGACTCTCCTCAGTAAAGCATTTTCCCTTTCCCGATTTATATCTTCTGTCTTTAAATTGTTTCCCATTATGGATTACATTACATTTCCCTCTACAAGATTCATACTTAAAATTTCAAACTGGCAATCTTCACATACATCTCTTCAATGCAAACATTTTGGTGACTGGTGGCTATTTTGTGTTCCTTTGTTCTTTGTTGGTCTATTTCATCATTCACACAAGTCTTGTATCAATAATCATACATGGCTTGAGAATACTATGACACTGTTTAAAATGTGCTGTAATTGTAACAATCCATCTGGCAAAATGTGAAAATTTGAGATTTCAGCAGCACAGGATTATAGCTCTCTTTGTATATGCAAGGGTTTCCATACTTCATCTATTCACTACATAGGGAGAAAAAGAATGAAATCTAGCTAACAGTTCTTGCAAAATAACACAGATAATAAAGAACCATTTGGGCTTTGGACCTCCTTAGGAGAGGACTTATCTTCTTATCTTCGGCGTTTCATTGATCCTCAAGGCTATGAACTGAAAAGTGTGAACTGCTTGTGACAGACACCGATCTGTCTTTCAGAGAAACCTGAGCAGCTCACCATCTACGTGTTTTCTGCATAATACACGAACACAGACTCAACACAGATTCGAGAGATGTAGAGCATGATCCATGTGTTAGTTCAGACAACCCCCTACAGTGTAGAAGCCATTATGCACCCTCCTCCCCTTGTGTTACTCATTTCCCTGGAATAACACAGTCACCGGAGAAACACAACAGACAGGAGACTGGTCATAGAAAATGTGGCAATAAACACATCAGGCACTGTATATTGTATAGCTGGAACAGTTGATATTTATTTTGGCTTTTACATAGATATAGTTACAATGTATGAAATTATTATAAATATTTTATGCATACTATGCATTTCCTTCTGAGAATATAAGTCTGACAGAAAGAATCTCGTGTTGATCTTTGTATTCTAATAAAAACAATGACAAATTCCTCTTGAATATGCTTTTCTGTTGGCTAAAACACTCCATTTGACAAGACGAAGCACGGACTCTCTTCCTGATTGTAACAGCACTATTTCATAAACAATCAATGCCTGGAAAAAAGCACCCCTGCAATCAATTCTGCACAGGTTAATTAATTTCTATCAGCTGGCTGTCTGACTTCATCTTCACAGACACATAAAGCTTTTACCTGTTCTGTAAGGGTACATCTTGCTCAGAAAAGTCCACAAAATGTTACGTTCGCCGGGCAGCCAAGGCTCACTCATTTCCTAGGGAAGCAGTCACATACTGTGCTCTTCTCAATTGTAGTACATGTCAACTTTCCAAGGAAAACTATACAACAGCATGCATAGACTCTGCTGAGAAAGATCTACCTGTTAGCCTTCACTTAAGAAAGTGACACTTATTTTAACTCTTGCCCAGGATTCTATTTAGTGATGTGGTATGGGATTAACTAATGGTACCCTGGAGCTCCTCACAAACATTAATTCAAGTTTTAGGTAAGGAGTCAAATCAATGCTTTCCTCAGAAAATGTGGAGAAACGGAAAGTTACTCCAAAAAGTACTCCATAATGGCAGTGCTGTATTCATGAGTCATTCTTCCTCAGAGACCTAGTCTACATGGAGAAAATACACTAGAAAACATGTTAATTAAACAAGCTGTTGAATATGATTTCCCCCTTGCTGTAGGCAAGAATGTCTGTGTTTAAAAATGTGTTGGCTGATCATAGGAGGATACCAGGAGGAGCTCTTGGTTTACTGTCACATTTTAGAAGTCTTTTGCATGTCTCCAAGAGGAGCTGGGTCATGCTCAACTTCTTGTTAGGTAACAGTGTTCCTTAACAGTTGCAACCTGTCAGTGTAGCACTGCTATCTGAAATTGCTATCCCCAAAAGCAGTATTGGGAACAGTGATTACCTGGCTTTCAAAAAAGAAAACCAAACCACCCTGGACTTCAGCAGCAGATGGAAATTTTTGTTGTTTGATCTATAGTATTTGTGCTGAAAGTGGTCAGTGTTCTTGAAGCTCTCTCCATGAAAGCAATTCAGCTTGTGTTGAAATAATAATGGCTCCTTGGTTATATGGTAAAAACAAACATTTTAATCTTCAAGGTTTCAAATAAAGATTCCTCAAGCCAAAAGAATCACATCCTAGATGTGTGGAAGACAGGAGCTGGAAATGAGTGCTTCAGGCAGCATTTTGTCTAGACCAGCTGTTGCTCAGGCATAAACCCCCTTCAGCCTTCAAGTCCCAATACATAGACCTAACTAGAAACATGCTCATGCTCAATGTTCACATCAGGAAGTTCAAACCGCTCATCTTTGGTGCTCACAATTCTTACCTAGTATCTGCTGCATTTCACTGCTGCCTGCCTGGTTAAAGAGAACATTATTACCAGATGGGAAACTGTTCAGTTCTATTGCAAATACAAAACAAATGTAATTGTAGTCTATTGTTTTTGCTGAGCTTGAAAATTGCTTACAGCAATTAAGTGAATAAAGACAGAAAATGGTATGCATCTTCTTAAATAGTCATGCTCTGAATAAAAGATACTCAAACCTAAGTTGTGATCTATACCTGGGCACATGTGCACAAGGCTTTATAGCCTTTGGAAGGGCAAATTCCACCTTGAGATAATACATGCATATACAAGTACTGAGAGTTACTGCAGTAATGATAAAACAACATTTACAATTCAGCATTTGTCAATACGGAACACACTGAGAAAATATTTGTCTCGCCTAGGGGACCTTGTTGGAAAAATGAAAAAAATAAACCCCCCTGAGATTATACACACATTTTAGCTCCTTTTTTCTGACTCATTTTTATTGGATTTTAGATTGGTGATAAATGGTCCTATCAAGCAATCGTAATTCCCCTTCACAGTAGTTCTACCATAGTATGGACATTTTTTCAGTCTAACACACAGCCAAGCTGATAAATGTTGACTCAATGTGAGTGCGATAGTTGGAAATATGCTCATCAAAACCATGGGTTCTCAATCAACAACATCTACCTAACTTACATATAGCAGAATTCTGCAATATTTTATCAATGTATTTCTTGCCCCCAGGGTAAAGAATATCTAGCTTTAATGTTCAAAGCATGTATGCAAACTGCTCTAAATTTAGCACAAATTTATTCATTGTCTGCTTTCTACAACATTCAAGACACAATCAGTCAAATCAGGAAATTATGCTCATGCTGGCAGCAGTAGCCACAACTTTATATCTACCGTTGCCTAGAATACAGCTCTATGAATCTCTTAACATGCTTCACTTAAACTGCTCAATGCTCATTTATATTCTCTTAGTACTGAGTAAAAACAAAGGCCATCTTCCAGTTTAATTTGATTTTTTATTTGCTGCTTACTTTAAAATGAAAAAATTAAGTCCTTGTTTCACAGATCTGCCAACTTGATTAACCTCATGCCTATGGCTAGATCGACACTTATATATCTGCCATTAGAGAAATCTACGACAATTTGGAGGATTGAGTTAATTTTAAATTATGCTTACTTAAATATATTTATAGTAAGACTAGAAGGAATTGTCAAATCAACCAGAAAAAATCAGTGGCTGGTAACAAAGAATCTTCTACTAGAGCTACACGTCTTTGGAAGAAAGGTTCTTCCAGGCTCCAATAGCATATACTACTTTCACAGGCACGCAGCTCTACCTGCACTACTCACACAGAGCCTTTCTGAAGCAAAATGCTACCTAGAAATGTTCTTTGTATGGTAAGACCCACAAAATTTGCTTTTATGACATAGTCAAAAGACCAGACTTTTCTAGACTTTTCACACCTTTACCTGATTTTAAAATGCCAAAGCTGTTCCAGAGAGGCAAAATAGCATGGAGGGTTTAAATATGCAGTCAAACAAGGTGATATTTAGGTACTGATACAGAAGATAGTGGAGCAAAACACAGCACACAACATTAAAAAAGGTAAATATTTTCTTCAAGTTCTTAAATATTATTGAGGCAATATGGCATGGGTCGCCAGAATTTACCGTTTAGAATGTCACAAGAATTTGCTTCATTCTAACTATCATTTAAATTCCTATTTAAAAATAGTAATAAAAACGTTGAGATATCAAACAATTTTCAAAAAATACACTGAGTTGGATTCACAAATACTTCTGTGCAAAGCCACTTTTTCCAAAATGACTAGCAATAAAGAGCTGTTTATATAGCTGATTTTTTTCTTTAGTTAGTCTTTCTGATGCTGTTTTAACATTAAAACTTTGAGTTATAAAATAAACACTTGCAGTTTACAAACTTTAGTATCCGAGTCTCTAGACACAAGTGAAAGGCTATATATTGTACAAATTCTCCATAAATTTTTCAGCAAGTATTACAGACTGTTACGTCGCTCACATATGACATATTTTTTCCTTCATGCGTGTCTGAAATGGAAGTTTTTCAAACCATGACTGAAGGGACCACTGAGGTCAGCGCCGGGTTACATGACGTTTGTGCCACTACAGCTTCAGATATTTCAATGCATATTGAATCAATATTCCTGCAACAAAAACGTGTAACTGATATTTTCGTTGCTGCTATAGTAAAATGCTCCTCAGTAAACTTGTTTTCATAAGAAGTTTGCCCATTCATATGTCCCAGAGCTGTTGTAATCTTCATTGCTAATGCTGATCTAAGAGCATGGACATTATTTTATTTCTTGACACATTTAAAGTTCTCTAATGAATAAAGCAAACAGCTTATGGCTGCTTGGACTGTCACTCGATTGCCCTGGAGGGTTTTAATGTCTTTAAAATAGGCCTCCTAGTTTGTATTTAACTACCTTGCCCACAGAGGTCTGAGGGGTAGAGCAGATCAAAGATGTGCTGGCAACATAAAAAGCAGCTGTCCTTCATTTACCTTTAATTAGCTACATCTGACCAGATTCTTTATGGCCTCTTTGTCACACATTCAACAGTCTATAAGCCTTCTGACCTGTCCTTAAGGACTCTACCATTACAAGAGTTTCAACAAAATACAAATTAAAAATATGAGATACAGAACTTTGAAAAAATATTTGGTCTCACTATAGAAATACTACCTGAGGCATTAGCATTTTGGATTTATCTGCAAAAGCTACAAACCGCTCAGTATTTGGAGTGTCAAAATGGAATTGATCCTGAGCTTAAATTAGCTATTTATAGTTCTCTGTGTAGTACTCAACATTGCAGTGAATAAATTTCACATAACAAGGAATCCTATAGAAAATGGAAAGCCAAGCATGTGCCTCTTTGGGTAGGACAATGTTGCTTTTGCAGGAGCTGTGGCACTCACTGTAAAGGAAGCCACATACCTGCCCCCACCTCTTCCTTTTTTACCTCTGCTTTGCACAGAATGCACACCAATATCCAGCAGGATTTTGACTAAGGAGAAAGTTCTGTTGCTGCTGCAGGATCAACAAGCAGTTCACGTACATTACAGCCTTGTAGCCAGGGTGCACTGAAAGCTTGTATCATCAAACTAAGGCCCTTATGGAATAAAAAAAAGATGGTTTTTTACATCTGGAGTGTATGCTAAATGACTCAAATTATTGGTACTTGATCACACAGGTAATTAGATTAACTCACTGAGATGGACATCTTCAAATTACCCGGGTTTTGGGTTAGGTCCTTTCACAAAGGATTAACTAACAAAAGAAAAATATATAAAAGATATATACAAAGTAGAAGGGTTTCAAAAATTGTTTCTGTTGTCTAAACTATCCCTTTTTATCTTTCTCTGTATGTAAAAACAACTTGTAATCTTCATATTTTTTTCAAGATTCCAGCCTTTCAGACTTCCCTAGGAAACTTAGCTAATCACATCTCCAAACAAGTTAGCATGCCTTCCAAGGAATTTGTGGTGAGGTACATAAACAACCAAATAACTTGCCTCAGTGAATGCACATTAGCTAGCAGGTGTGGCTGGAAGACTTATTCTCCAAGAAAAGACTCTACTATGAGCAGTATACAGAAGTAACTTTCTCCCCAAGACTATGAAGCTTGAGGGATTACTGTTACACCTCAACCCTACTCTCACAAAGTTCTTTTCTAGTATATAGTGCACATGTACTGTGCACAGTGCTTGACCCAGTGTATAGCTGACAGACTTATTCACAATTTATTACAAAGGCGTGCATCTTTCATCTCTCATTTAAAAGATTTGATTTAAACCAGGAGTCAAATCTATCTCCATATATAACTAAAGGAGAAACATGCAAGAATAAATAAAATTAGGGGACTTAAAAACCAATTAAACATGCTTACTTTCATCCCATAATTCCAAAAGTTAAGAATAATTGAACAGTTATTAACAAGATATGGATTTTTTTTCATGTTTTTTACCACCAATATAAAGACCTATTGAAGTACCTAGATGTATGAATAATGAAATGACAGTACCAGTTTCAGCTCAGGTGAGGAAAGCAAATAGAGATATGCATAGTAATGCTGAATGTGTAACATAAATAGTGGTAACTTTCTATGTACTAGACCATGTTACACCAAAAATACATCACCTTCAACTGGGACACTCCTGGGATCCAAAAACTGTCAAAGAAACAGCTTGCCCAAAGACAAACCTAACTGCAGGAATAAGAACCGTCCTAAAATATTACCATTACAAAGCACTTATATATTGTAGAATAAAACCTTATTTTTCTTCAGAATCAACAAAAGTAAGTAATTCTTCTGGGTAAAAATATCTAAAGAGTTTAAAAACCCATCAAAATTTTGTTAAAAATATACATGCAAGACATTGAACAACAACTGTTTGAGACCCTTAGAGCAGTCGGCTTTGGAACGGCTGCTGAAGTGAACAATACTACAAATAAGCAGAAGTGCAAAAAATCTATTGTGAGGTCTCTTACTCTGGGGGAAACCATACAGTCACAACACGACCAGCTATCCTAGGATGAGGTCTCACTTGTTTTCTTCACTAAATTTCAATGACTTCAATTTCCTGCTTGTATGAGCAGAAATTGAGCAGGAATACCAAGGAGTAGTAATTCCTGTTTGCCAAATTCCTTTTGCTCAAGATCTATGAATAATATTTTAGATAAAATATACTCCAAAATAAAGTATATATGCTGTAAAACACTACTTATGACTATAAACATGTGTTTCAAATCAGTGATTTTATATAAAAATACATGAAATTTGGCAAAAATAATATCTAACTTTTCATCAGGGGAAAGCTCAATATTGGATGGCCATTGCCTGGAAAATGAGACAACTGACCACAAAAAAGCAAAAATTTCAGAATTAGTTTATAATGACATGTAGGTTTGAACAACTGCTGCACTTTAACATATCAAACTGTGTTAATTTTAGTTTTTTGAAGTGGCTTTCTAGCACTGTCTTTGCTAATCTGTATTTGATTGATTTAGGAAAAAGTTTTGGTTCCCATCAAGATAGCTGAACAGCTTTTTCCAAACTCTCCACTAGTTGCTGCAATATAAACTGAACAATCCATGATTTTTTCCACTTGCTGCGAAGCAACTCCGTGGGTGATAAGACTTTATAAATGTTAATGAAAACCTCAACTATCTTTAGTTCCCTACCTACTGGAAAGATTTATAATCTAAAAGTATGGGTAAACTAAATTTGCACAAATGTTCTAGGTCCGTTCCAGATGGCTACTGAAAAATTTCCTTAAAACAGACTCTTTTTACTGTTTAACAACGAATACTACTTAAAAACAAATGTTTTCCCCCATTTCAACTGCTATAATTTATACAACTAAAAACATCTTCACAATGGAGATTCTTAATCTTTTACACACCTAAAATAATATTTATTTTTTTCAGAAAAGCAAACATTAAGGCTCCAAAAGTTTAGATTTTCACTCAGTGTCTGAATATTCCCGAGATTTTAAAATACATTTTTGTTGGGGTTTTTGTCTGTTTCAGTAGTTATAACATTACACATTGACAAAAGAACACACTACTGTCAAAAGTAGGTTGACATGTTGCCAGTTTAAGATTTGGGTTTTCATTAAAAAATTTGTACTTACTTGCTGGCAGTGCTCAGCAATTTCCTCATACTTTACAGAGGTAACTAGAAATTGAGTATTTTTGCAGTACAGAAAACCCCCAAAACTCATCTTTGATTTGCTGCTGTCCAAAATTTCTAATGAAGTTGGAACTTTTTTTTTTCTATAATGGAGACAGAGCCAAATTCCAAAAGATGTCTTAAGAAGAATACACTCAAACTTTATGTATCCAAGCTAAGTAGTATTGTGGTAAGCATAGCTCTGCAATGAGATCCAAAACTAGATGCATCTTTCTTTTTCTTCTCCAATGTCCCACCAATATTAAGAACACTTACTATAGGATTAAAATACCAAAATTCATCCCAATTACAAGATGAGGCCTAAAACAACTGCTTTGGATAATAAGATATTCAGGATTGAATCCCCTGCTTATTAAAATGGAAGCAGTTTCTTAACATTTCAGAGAAGTCTATATGTACACTAGAAGGAATCAGATTCTTGGTGCCAAGTCAACTAAAACACAATGACTAATTATCAAGTATCTGTGGATAGAATAAAAAATATATAAATTATTTTCTTGAATGTGAGCTGAATACACAATGATGTCAAATATTCTTAGGTCTTCTACTGCATGCATTTTTTGTTTAATTCTACGTTGTGGCAACAGGTGATGACAGCACCACTATTTTGTGTTATTTTAGCAGTCACTGGTCTTCCCAGTATTTTTCACCACTCCCATTTGCTGGCAGTATATCATGGCAAAGATTCAAGAGAAATCCACTATGAAGCTGATTGTTAACTGGGAAATGTCAACATGCAAAGCCATGTTTAGAATTAACCTGTCTTTAACATTTTCAGGCACCCACACCCTCTCTTCTTTCCAAACCTTAATTACATCAGCAGCTTGACAGCAATTAAAAAAACAAAACAAAACAAACAAAAAAAAAAACCATGAAAGAAGAAGTAGAAGGGAAAAAGGTGTAGCTCTATTTAACACTAAGAGCAATAATCCCCCAACAGACGCACAGAGGCTGGTAACACTGAACTTGCCAAGACACAAATGTCTTAAAAAAATAAATACCACCAGCTAAGAAGGAATAATTTTCCACTAAATGTATGAGGACTTACCACCACTGACTGTAATGATAGAAATATTCAACTTCTTCCTTTGAGAAAATACCTGATTTTTATTGGTCAGTAACTACATATGTAACTGAATTCTTAAGGATCCTTTCTCACAGAAGATGCAATTTCTCCACTAATTGTTTTAAAATGAGATTTTCTTCTTTCAGAACAAAATGAACCCTCAAAACAAGCAAGGATTCTATAACCCCCTTGTTTATTTCTTTAATAAAAGCTCTAACCACCAGAGTAGTGGTCAGCTACATGTCAAGTAAAAAAGGATAACTGTATGTCTCAGCATATCTATGGTATCTTAAGACGGTGTTTGTCACCTGAACAAAATGCCTCTGTGCCATGGTCTAGTGGGCCACACTGCTTTTGATGCTAATAAAGAAACTCTATATCCCTTAAGATATGTCTGTACTTCTGCAAAAATATGTGTGTCAGAGCCAAGTATTGTAATGCAATCAGCATCTGAAAAGTGTTCTACAGATCCAAGTTTCTGGCATCTAAACAGTGGATATCCGGAAATGTGCACTTCAAAGTCAATTCTTCATTGTTCAAACCTCTCCTCTCCACATCATCAATCCATCCTCCTCTCACAATAAAACAAACCAACAAACTGGAAAATCAAAGTTCCTGTATACTGGCAAGGTCAAGTGTTGTCCTCATCTCAAACTGTGAAAGTTAGGAATAAACAGACCTGCAAGATCCACTCTGTGAGAATCAAAACCACTTTGAGTGCTTGCAGAAGGCAAATGCTGCCATATGCTTCTTCTATATTATGACATCAAAGAAGCAAAATTCCCTGCAAAGTTCCTAAAGATACAGCATTTGCATTTTACATTATTATTAGAGGACTGTGACTAATAGACTCTACTAATTAATTTCATTCCTTTTGCTACCTTTTTATATCTATATTTGGAAATAATTTAACACGACAAAAAAAAGAATGACAAGATTAAGCAATTAGTGCCGAGGCCCCAAAATACCTAAATTACATATGCTTTTAGTTAAAACCAGACTTTGTTTTATCCTTTCATTTGGACTCCTTTTGCTTGTTAGGGTTTGGAGAATGCTTGGTGAACTGACAGCAGAGCAGGCAGCTTTCACTGAAAAGGTAGGGAAAAGGGGTTTTTGTGAAGAGAGAAAAATAAGTTTCTTTGCTTATTTTCCTGAACTGCCACAGAACATAGCCTACTCTTCTTTAGAGCTAATTCTCTGATCAGTTTTGATGTGATAGCAAAGAAAAAGAAGACACGGTATAGCTTTTGAGGTACTGTACAGCTCATCTAATGCTGTTGCATCACACCACTGGCAAGTAGCACAGCACCATGGATTCCACATGGACTGCTGGGTGAGACTAAGGTCTGGTAAGAGCACAGTTCCATAATGCAGTGGAGTTTTACAGTGTCAGGAAGCCACTGTTATCACCTATATCTGATATTTGTCTCAGAGTTCCCTGCTTTCACAGTTCTTTGCAACTTCTGGCACTCAGCCACATATGGTGTTGGCAGTACGTAGACTTAGACGTCCAAAGACTGGCCACCCTTTACAGGGAATGCGGAAAAGAAAAGCTAATTTATGACAGCAAGAGATTGCAACAGGAGGAAAGCATCGGAAAATTCTAGGACTTGAAGAAAGAAAATGGAATTCAGCAATCTCAGTGTTTGCGTACGAAATCTCACAGATTTCGTATGCAAACATTGTGGCGCAGTTTTGGTCAAAAGCCACATGTAAAACCACGTGCGGCAAACACCAACACAGGCTGAAGCGAGACTCCCAGTGTCCACATTCAGCTATGTAGAAACTGGAAGCTTTCTACTGATCAAGACAGCGTTAGGGTAGCAGTTTCAGAAACTGCTTTAAACAGACACTTGCTCATTGACTGTCCTTAAGCACAAGTGTGAAACTGCAACACTGAAGATTCAGTCTGTAACACAGAGCATTCTTGCTGCAGCTACTGGTGACAACTATTAGCAATATAAATTTTGTTATGCTCAATTCTTGAACATGTGCTTTCGCGCACCACTATACTGGTTATTTTTGTTTTGCATGAACTCATGGCATAACTTAGTTTGGGAGGGACCTCCATTTAGTATAACATTATAAAATCATGGTCTGCTCCACTCTGGTGCTATCCACAGTATTGCTTCCCAAGCAACATCAATGGTTACTGGACATCGCTCCACTGATCACAATTCCTACAGACCATCAGTCCAGTCAATTTTCCACTTAGTGACCACTAATCCAGCTCACAACTCACCAACACTGTGACAATGAGTCTACACGAGACTGTTAAACATCTTACTAAAGTCAGAGTATGCAACAGCCACTGTCCGGCCCCTGTACACAGAGCAAGACATCTCATTAATGTACAATTAATTAATGTAAAAATTGGGAGACCAAAGACTTAGTTATGCAGATTACATTGAGAATAGATGCAATCCTGTTACTAATGGGAATAGTCTTTCACTTGCTTAAATAAAATCAGGCCTTTAATATTCTTAAACTCCTCCTATTCTTATTTTATTTGTGACATTGCTTCTAAAAGTTAGATATTACCTAAAGAACTCTTTATAACAAACTAAGAGTAATGTAGTGAAATGCAATTAATGTAATTGTGGGATACATAGGGTCTTTGACTTTTATCAATCTTAGTGTCATAAATCACTGAAAAAAAATGTTTTTGCCAGCCTCACTATAACAAAGCAAATCTTACATTTTAATTAGGGCAAAGACATAACTTAAACCTCGGAGCTGTATTTGGTTTTAATTTCCAAATCCCTCTTTTCTCTGTATGCAATATATATTCAGCATTTTCCCTCCTCCACTTTTGGTTGTATCTGGCATGACAGATCCAGATTAAGAGAAACATCAAACTACAAAACATGAAGATTCTGTGAGACTTGAAAAAGCAGGAAATGACTGTTTGAAAACTTTGAAATTAGCAGGCTCAGAGAACACTCAGTTTCTAATATCTAATGGTTTTGATATTCCTTATATTCCACACTCACCTCTTAATGCTGCAGATATTTTAAGTAAGCTAGCTGATCTGGTGGAAGGTATCCCTACCCACAGCAGAGGGGTTAGAGCTACATGACCTTTAAGGCCCCTCCCAACCCAAACCATTCTATGACTCTATGATGTTTAATTTGTACGTTAGATGTTCCTGTCCTGGATAGCCTATAAGTGTAAAATTAGTCTGTTCATTCAGAGCTAATTCCAAGAATTCATTCTTGCAGAAACCATAGAAGTCCTTTAGAAGATCACCTCCAAGAGCCCTGCACTCTGGAACTATTCCACTAGGAAAGTCTGTGACACAGCAGCCCTGCACTACTGAGCTGCAGGAGAGAACTGAAACTTGATATTTAAACTGCAGAGGATATCATCTGTATAGCTAATTACCACCGTTTTTATGGTATATGTATAAGTACATGAATAAACACTTTGTGCATGTTGCAGGGTCCTTAATTTATAAATGGTCTAGATTGCAACTTTTATTTGGTTTCCTAGCATGAGACCCAATAAAGAAAACTTCACTGTTTTCCTCCAAAATAATGGCTGGTGCTTCTGCACCTGACTGTAATCATTGTAGGAGCCTGCACTGGAAAGCAACCCAGTTCTGACTACAAATGTATGGAAAAAAGTAGTTTTTCTTTTTAAATGGGAAACTGTTCTGAGGAAAGCAACACACCTTTCTGAACTGTTACAGTCTGTTTTAAACAATAGCATTCGTCCACTTCATTTGGTACCAAAGCACTCCTCCTCAGATAAACAAACAAGCATCTGCTGTCACTTTAAAAATAGTAGGAATTTTGAAGAAGTAAAGAAGCTAAAAGTACAGCAAGCAGCAACTTTTCTTTTAACTTAAATACAGTGTGTTTTTCAAAGTTCAACATTATTAAGTGCTATCACAACTACAAAGATTTTTTTCCCTCTCTCTTGTAAACTAAACCATTAGGACATTTTCTCATTAAATAGTCTCTGAATAGTGATTTGCCATGGACATCATCATGTTTCAGAGTCAAAGTTCAGATGTTAAGTTTTGCATTTCTAGAGCAATGTTGGATCTGTGTTATAGAGCAGACGTGCATAGAACATAAACATTAATCAAAACAATATTCCTGCATGAATCATACAATCACAGAATTGTTTGGGCTAGAAGAGACCTTAAAGGTCATTAGTTCCTTCACCTGCCATGGGCAAGGACACCACTCCCTAGATCAGTTTGCTCAGGACCCCATCCAGCCTGTCTTGGAACGCTTCCAGGAATGGGGTATCCACAACCTCTCTGGGCAACCTGTTCCAGCGCCTCACCACCATCTGAACTAGAATTTCTTCCTAAAATCTAACTGAACCTTGTCCTCTCTCACTTTAAAGCCATTGCCCTTTGTCCTGTCACTATCTGTCCACATAAAAAGCCCCTTTCCCTCCTTTTTATAAGCCCCCTTATGGTACTGGAAGGCCACAGTGAGGTTTACCCAGACCCTTCTCTTCTCCATGCTGAACAACTCCTGTTCTCTCAACCCATCTTTGTAGGAGAGGTACTCCAGCCTCCAATAATTTTCATGCCCCTCCTCTGGGCCTGCTCCTTCCTGTGCTGAAGACTCCAAACCTGGACACAGCACTCCAGGAGGGGCTCATGAAGGCAGAGCTGAGGGGCAGAATCACCTCCTTTGCCCTGCTGCTCCCACTGCTTTTGACGCAGCCCAGGATGCAACTGCCCCTCTGCTCTGCAAGTGCACACTGTTGGTTCATGTCCAGCTCTGCACCAGTGGGAATCCCCAAGTCCTTCTCCACAGAGCTGTTCTCAACGACTTCTTGTCCCAGTCTGTACTTTTATCTGAGACTGCACAGATATCCAAAGAATGGAATCCCCAAGTCCTTATGCAATGGCAACAAAATGGGTAAAACTTCAGTAATGACAGTCTAACCCAGGTCAACTACAAAATTTAGATGGCTACGGCTGTACTCAAACTTTGCACACATGGCACCACCACTTCACGATAACTGCCTAATGTTTTCCCTTTCATAACATTTAAATTTATCACTGCCATCCACCTGTTGTATCTTGCCATTTTTTGTGAACAATATATCAGACTGTAGCTGTATATGCACAGCTTAGCAGTAGGAACCATAATAACTCACAGCCTTGATTTACTAATGCTGTTACTCCTGAATAAACAGTATTTTCCAGTTTTACATCTTATGCCTTAATGCTTTCTTTTCACTTAAATCATATTTGTTTCCAGGTGAAGACCCTTTTTTTCTGAAACACATTAGAAAATACATTAAATATTCTCCAAAAGCACAAATAAATATTTAAGACCTGCATATTCTTGTTGTTCCCTGAAGATCTTGTGCGACACCGTCATTCATTAGCTTGCTCTGCGCCATTACATTTCTACATATTTTACTTATACTGGCACACAGCCAGCACTGACTGCTCAACTCTAGAAAGCCCACATGTTTTTGTATTTTTTGAAACTAGCATGACAACCAGTCTGAAGAGTAGCTCTCACCTGGTACGTTAAACTGTAAAACCATGAACATTGATGCTCTTCTCTCTCTATTTAGCGCTGAAAGTGAAACTATTTTTTCAGGTGCAACAAGAGCCACATGAAATCTCCCTAATGTGTAGACATTCTGTAGCCATGTTTTTAATGGAACAGATCCATTAAACTTATCTAGAAAAGTGAAAAATAAATGCAAGTTTTAAAATCGAACCCTGTATATATTGCTGGACAAAAATCATAGCTCTGGCAAATGCTGCATAGCACTTGTCTCTTTCTCAGCTTACGAAGAGACTGAGAAGTAATACAGCAAGAAAGATCTTTTGTGCAGAGAGAACCTCAACAGTTTTCCTCCAACATACGAATGAATCATAATTGACTGATGAAAACTACAGAAATACTGTACTTCAAACAGTTATCATAAATCTGCAAAACTAGCAAAATATACATTGTTTACTTAGTTTGCACATAAACATGTAAAAACTATTAACTTCAATATATATCGCCTGAATAAGTTCTTAGACTGTATGTGGTAACTAAGCACAAGACTTACCTGGATTCAAATAATTAGCCAAAGCCCTTCAGCAATACAACGTGAAGAATTTTATTTAGTTAAACTTTTTTTTTCTACCTCGCATGAACCCCCTGAAAAGAGAAGGAGGAAAACTGAGGCTTTAATATAATCTCACTGAGATTTTTAAAGTTGAGTAAACGGTGTAAAATGCTTTTCTACTGAAAATGTTTCTATTAGTTCTCCACTGACTACTCTCGTAAGTTTCTCTTGCTCTGATGTTTCCTTTCTTACTGTTTCTGAGCCATTTAATGGCAGGTACTCTCTTTAAACTGTAGTTCTCAGTATTATCACTTAAATAAAGTTTTCAAATCCATTTCCTGTGTGTTAATTGCTTACACTACTTGAGAAGCTAGGAACAAAGCGCATCAGAAGAAAGAAACCCTCATTTGTGCATACTTATAGGCACTGATCTCCTGAAAATCTGACCCAACCTAAATATTTGGACCTTTAAGTTTATCCAGAAAAAAAATTAATACCAAGTTTTCAGGAAAATGCTGTAATCTTGCTGAATGAGGAACTAATTCGATACACTACAGAAATAACTAATACATACATATATAGACTGTTTAAAACCAATTGCTTTCTTATTTCCACTTTTAAATTAGAAAATCAGTAATTAATTGAAAAATTAGTATTTGTCTTTTCTTCAATTAACCTAGCTCAATATTAATTAGAGCTCATAATTACGCTTTTCAATTTAGGTCACTAACTGCAAGTTCCCCAAAAACGCTTCTGACTGAAGAGAATTCTTCCCTTATTACTTGCATCTCAAAGGATATTGATGAGCAAGAATCCTGACAGACAAGCATCTTAGAGAAGATAAACATTATTTTAAAAAAAAAGTTATTTCAGAGGGGAGCTTATAATGAAGTGCCATTTAGGGCACAGTGCATTATGATTATTGTAGTTGGAAAAAACACTATTCCATAAACAAATTGCACAATACAAAATAAATAATAACCACAGCAATTGTAGATTCAGAGGCTGTGTTGTAACACTGGCTGGTGATCCCCGTAAAATTTCAAAATTAAAGTATCTCCACAACTGGCGAAATCCTCAGAGGTAATTTTCTTGGTAGGTTAGCACTGTTCTCTTTTCTCCAGTCTTCCTGACTTTGCTAAGACTCTGCTAAGACTGTTCCTTATGCTTTTCTCGTACTTGACACTTCTGTATTGGAATACACCACGTTTCTTTAACCAAAAGACAGGTAACTGAAACATGGAATACAAATACTGATGTAAAAAATCAAACTTGGTAAGGTGTAAATGCATGTCATGCTTACTCGAACGCATGCAACACAAAAATCTATAAATGAGAACTGTTCACAGTCATTACATTTGTTCTTTGCGCTTCCAATCTAAACAATTCAGATCAGTAAAGGAATGCTATGCTACAGAACATTTTGTAGAATGACACAGTGCACAGTTGAGGAATAATATGGCATCTTTGAAACTCATTTATGTCTGAGAGCCCAATGGAATCAAAAGGGAAAGATTAAAATATTTTCACAAGTCAGTTCTATATTTATATATTCTTTCATAGATACATGTGTTACAAATATTATATATCTATTTAGGTTCATAGATAAATGTAGTCAAACTTACAATTGTATTCTATATAGTCAAATCGACTACTTACATTGTTCTATTTTTGTACTCACAACAGAGTGAAATAATGCATTCAGAAAGTTTGAAACGTCACACAGTCATAGCACGTCCGTGTGAAAGGAAAGTCAGTAGCCTGAATAAATCTCATTAAAATTTTGGGTATAATCAGAAGACTGGATTCCAACATTATTCTTCTTCAACACAGCAAATTCCTTGATCCATATTCACATATTCAGAACAATAAATAGTGCTATTAGTGAAAGAAAAGATGCTGTTCCTTTGAATAACCAGAAAAGTATTCTCCTTACAGTATGGGCTAGTATTCCTTCCTTAGCTTCTGCAAATTTTAATATTTTATGATTAGGTAAAAATCAAATCAAATACACTTTAAGAAATTTTTGCGTTGAGGTACAAAAAAAATAATTACTCCTACTGCTACTAAGTGAAGTTTAAAAGCATTCAACAGTACTGAAGTGTAAGTACAGAAAACATGTGCAGTCTTGTGCTTGAAGAGTACAGGACAGAGAGAGAGAAACTTGAGTGAGTACAACAAAGAGCCCTGAAGGTTATTAAGAGACTGGAGCTTTTCATGTGAATACCTGAAGAGGTTCAGCCCTGTGAAGAGAAGACTCAGGGCCATCTCATCCATTCATATAAATACTTCACAGGGCAGAAATTTGCTCTTTTTCAGTCGTGCCCAGCTGACAGGACAAGAGGCAAGGGAGGAAAACTGAAATATAGAACTTCTGCTTCACCTAAGAGTATTCTGTAATGGAGAGACTGAACAGGTTGCCCACAGATGTTGTAGACACATTGTCCTCAGACATACTCAAAACCTAATTGGGCATGGCCCTGGTCAACCTATTCTAGCTGGCCCTGCTTTAAGCAGGAGGTTGGACTAGACAGTCTCCAGAGACACCTTCCAACCTCAGCTATTCTGAACACCTTGAATTCACTGGCCATTTTCAATTATATTTACCAGAGGAATAGTTATCTTAAACAGGCAGGATTCTTCTATTTATTTGATTATTTTTAAAATAAATTAGCTGCTGTGAAGTCAAACTAGACACTTTTTTAGTCTAACAGTCTTAACAGCTTTCATCAAAAGTGAAACATGATTAGGAATTGTTTGGCAATAGCCACATAGCCAGTTGCAGGTGTTATTCACTAGTCTGTTTATATAGTCAATGCACCAAACTAGCTGCAGCTCATACTGCCTTTGCCCAAATGCAAGAGCACATGGGAAAACCTAGCAAGGTTACAGGATGACATTAGGAATGAACTCAGGAAGCACAGACAGAGCACCTCAAGGTATAAAGAAAAAAGGATTGAGGCATGCATTGTTCAGCTAACTAATGCATTTTCATAAATTACTTTGAATGAGACTAATAAACATAAATGCCACTTTTATGTTAATTTTTGCTACTTAAAATGGGAGAAAAAAACTTGCCTTCTTGCCTGTGCTGCAAAAAGATGGCAGAATCATAACATTATTGCAAGTAGCAAGAAACCAAGATGCTATTCAGCTAGAGGGTGGCAGATGGTGCAATGGCTTACATATAGACCAAAGGCTCATGTAGTCTTGGAGAACTCTGAAATAATGCAGATAACTTGTAGAGTCTGTGCCCCAGCATTCTGCTGCAAAATCGGGCTTGTTCTCCCAGTGATGTCAGAATGACAAATACTTCCAACATTATGAGGTTCTCAGCCATTCCAACAGCAGAGGTAAGTGTTGCTGCTGAAAAAATTGCAGTCATCTGCATTTTCCACCTCCTATATTTTGTTTTCATCTTAGTATTTCATTTTTTATATACTCTATGAACAATGATGTTTTACTCCTCAGCCTCCGTTACTTTTCTTATGCTACAGAAATCTTTTCTTTTGCATGTTTCTAAATGCATTCATTGCTTTTGCAAAGACAAAATCAAAGCTAAAATAGCAACTAAAAATTGCAAAGAATGAAAAATAGCTTTTAAACCTTGATTGTGAATGACAGAACTACAACTTATAATGGAACCATAATTTTTGCAAGTAAAAATACAAATACTGTTAAAACTCAGGTGCCTCAAATCAGTAGTGACTTTGGTTATGTGAAATTAATGGATATACAGCAGTGTGCACATAAATCCTTGCAGGATCAGAACAAAGGGCTTGACTTGACACCTGCTGAAATTGATAGAAAAGCCTTGCTTTTAAAGATTTCAGCAAGTTCAGAATCAAGCCATCAATTTTTCCTGTGAAACATGGAATAGAGATGACCAGACTTTAGTAATGAAGGCATTGTTTCACATCCTATTTTGTAGAAAGAGTTGCTAAAAGCATGACCAACCTGATCTTTCTCTTGGACTGCTATAAATCACAAGCAACTTAAATGAAGTCATTAGTGTAAGATGAGGAAGGTAAGAAACAGGAGCAGGGTGTTGGCACACGAAGCTGTAGTGTACCACCCTCCCTTAAAAAGAAATTTTTAGTTAACTTCTGTTCTGCTCAGAAACTAATGGCATGACGGAGCTCAGGAAAGTTTGCTTTTGGAAAAGCATTCTCGGAGAGCAACTATTTCCTAAGATAAAGATTCTATTTTGTTAGCACTGATAATTTTAAGAACTACACGTTTTTAAAATTTTATCTAGAAAAATAAAATATTCTTTGGTTTACAAGTTAACAAAAATATGTCTGAAAACCACTAATTTCTATGTGTGTACATCCCAAGAAAATAGAACTATTTTTTTCAAATACATAGTTGAAGAAGTCACCGCCACAAAAAGACCTCATAGCTTCTCTAGTTTATTTTTAAATGTCTGAGTACAGTCATAAACACCCCAAAATACCAGTTTATTATGGAAGTTACACACATTCTTAACTATAAAGTTATCAATAGAGTTGCTAGTTTGATTCCTAAATTAATTGTAGAAAAAGGCAACATTTTTGGAAATCTATTTTGTTTGCAATCTCTTCTTTCTCAGTTAAGAACTTGGTAACTTCTTTGTTTAGTGTCTGTTATCCACACAACTGCTTAAAATCAGGTATGAGAGCTTTCTCATTTAACTGTTTTACAGTTAAACTGAAAGGGACAGAAGTGCTTCTTATTCAGTGCAGCCAGAGGATGCATGTATTTTGCTTTTGTTGTATGCCTAAAAGAAAATTATTGTAATGGGAATGCAGTTGACTATGTAGCAAAATGCATTAGATCTTTACCCTCTGAGAAAAAACAGGAAAATTATGGAATTCAGGGAGGAACTTTTTCTTTTAAATGAAATATTCATACTTCATGTTGTAGTAAGACAAAAAAATAACAGTTACATATATGTCTATAAAATGATGTCTCAAAGGTGAACCACAGAATTTTACTAGAAGCTCTGAAATAAACCAGCCTTTAATGTCACTAGAAATCCTAAGTCAATGTACAAAGCAATCCTTTGTATTGCTCTATCATAAATTTTAAATGTGTAAGCCTTACATGGTCCTCAGCCATTAAACATAAATGGGCCAAATTCTATTCAAACTTGCACTGTTTTGGGGAAGAAGGTTAGTAACCAGAGCATAAATCTTGTCAAAATTTCAGCTGGCAATCAGCTCTGTAAATCATACTGAAATTTATTTATAGGAATGACGCTTTATAAATTATTACAAGTCTGTTTTTCCCAAATATTTAAAATCCAGCTTTCTATAAGGTTTATATTGAAGATGCTTGGTAAGACAACCCATCAAATCAGTAAAATTATTTCATTTTACTTATTGACCAGCATGTTTTATTATTGTGCAATATTAATTTTGCTTATTTGATTTGCCTACTATATATATTTAGGTATTCGTTTTAAAGACTTATTCACAGGATGCAGCAGAAGAATGATAGAAGGAAATAGTTCTGCTATGTAATGAATCTGCATTCTTTATTAAGAATCAACACAGTTTAGTATGAACGTGCAATTATTCCACCATTGAACAATACGTAACTTGACAGCGTAACATAAAATAATCTCATCCAAATCAAATACTATCAGCAAACATATTTTAAAAAGTTTATTATAAACACAAAACGTGTCACTCTTGGTCTTTTTAATACTTGCACTTGGATTTCAGAAACACGTAAAGTCTCTAAACCTGACAAATTATGATTTTAATTAATTATACAATTATATGGTTTTTATGTATATGTAGGAAAGTTAGTATTTACAGTACATTTAATCTCACACAGGGCATTGGCTGACGAAACTTGTCTTTGGACATTTGGAGACATAACTTGACCCAGGTACAGAACAGCAGTGAAATGAATTTAAGCAGGATCAGTTGTCAAAATGCATACAATTTTGTATGGAAATACAATTCTATAACTTTATCTTCTGTTTTCTTCCTAATGCTTGGGCTTCTCAAGAATTTACAGAAAATTGGAAGTAACTACTAGAGTAGAAGACAACTGCATTATAAAATACAGTACTGAAAGTAGTGTATCTCTAATTAAATCACTGTAAACAAGGCTGCACTGCAAAATCTAGGATTTATTAAGAAGAAAGCTTTATTAATTTAATCTCTTTTTAGAGACCAATAGTATAGCCAAAAGTATAATTGTTCTGCATATCTTACCTTGGGGTTGAAAACTGCTTTTTTTCCCCAGTTATTTCCAGGACTTGCTTTTCCATAGCTATTTATCAGACCACAATTAAGCCACTCTGCACCATCTTTAACAGTTAAACAACTTCGCTCAATGATAAAGAATTTTATTTGCATTAACTAAAGTAACTATACTAACAAAAATTTCCTTAACTTATAAAAATTTAACTCATTAAAAGAAGCATGCACAGCACATACTTTTCACTCGGAAAGAACACATTCTTAAAAGTTCGTGCTGAACTACTTTTTAAAAAAGCACCTAGGGATAATAATAAAAAAGGTAAAAGAGCTGTGCTGTCACCTAGCGGATAAAGGTAGTAGAAGAGTATACCTAGGATGACTTTTTAAGTTACTTACAGTTTTAACAACATTAAAATATACTTCAGATTTTATACCGATTTCCCGAAAGAGAGACGTAAACATGAGAATTGGCTCTATGGCTGACACAGGTCCTCTGAGTATTTTAAAGATAGACCTACAGAGCCTTTGGATCTGAACATATCTTTTAATTGTTTCATTGTAATGTTGGCTATTACATTTTAAATCTGAATGTAAACATTGCATACTTAAGAGCCTGGGATGTAGGAGAAAAGCCTCAGTGGAGGGGCTGACTGGTAGTGTAGACAACACATAGAATAAAGACATAAAAAATGCTGAGCAACCAACCTTTCTTTTGTCTTCTGCTGCAAACACACCATTTTGTTTTTGTACTGACAAAGGCTGCACATGTGGTGCTTCTGAGACATGCAAACGCATCTACACTATAAAGTTTAAGTCACTGAGTTAATAATTCAACCTAAATATACGCATGGATTAGACAATTGTACAATTTCAAGTAAAACTATATTTTTTCAGATAAATTCTTGACATAGGGGCAGGTAAATATTTAATTGAAATTTTGCTAAAACTTTTCACTACATTAGTGCCTGTGATTTAGGACCAAGGGAAAAGCTTTGCTTCAGGGTGTTGGTGACAAAACTCAAACCGAGACAATTCTGCCACTTTCCCCAAACCTTGTGCAGCAGAAACATAGTGAAGAGATGTAGGCATATGATGGGACTCCATTCCACTTAGTCTAATATGGCAAGAGAGGAAAAAAGGTTTTCGGAATAGGCATTTGGTTACTGACTATTAAAATAGATTTCCAAAGAAGAAAAACTAATACCTCTTACTGAAGCAATTAAAGATATTATCTTCTACTACCAATCATTCAGTAGTCATATTCTCAAGAAAATTTTCTATTCTATTTCAGCATTTGAAGCTCTTTATAACCACCTTGTCCACAGAATGAGGAATTTTAGAAAAATGTAGCAGGCATAGATTTCCCTTGGATGGTCATTTTTATGAAGTCTTTTTTTTTGCAACAAAGAGTAACCCATATTAATTTTGTGACAGTTAGAAAATTCTTTGGGAACATGCATGAAAGCAGGTCACCACAAAGCACTATCACCATAAGAAACAAGGCATATGCACAGGAACTTCTATGAGATGCCTTCATGGCGTTGTATTACCTGACATTAAGTTGTTTCACCCTTGCTTGCCTCCAGTGAAGCAAACAGATTTATTTGTTATTAATGCTCCAGTCTAAAAACCGATTCATTCCACTAAGTTTCACATAAAAAAAAAAAAAAGGCACATAAAAGTCTACCTTGTATTGCACTTTTCAGAAGACTTAAAATACAAAGCCTATGGCTTTCTACTACCAGAAGACTTGACAAATACCAATAATGAATTTTTGCTCCATAGTAAATGTACAATCAATCTTGAGATATTTTAAACAACTAAATAGCCAGCAAACAAACCCCTCCAAACTGAAATGCTGTGGAAATCAGAAATTACTATAAAACTGCAAAATTTTGTTCAAGATTTCCATTTAATCATATTTACAACAAGTTAGTCTTTTTTTTGTTTTCTGCTTTAACATAGAGTATTTTAAGGAAAAGGTTTCTTTCCACATACACTAAAACAGTGTATACCACATCTACAGAGGAAATTAATAAACACTGTAGATGCCACAGTCACATGAGCTGTAGCATACATTTTTTCTTTGTGAAAAGTATGTATTTTTTTCCTGTACATTCCTTATATAATTTGCTTCCTAGTTACAAGTTGCAAATACTCTAGCTTGAAACAGAACTGAACAAACTCCTTGCACTGAAAAATTTTTTACTGAGCTAAGTACCGAGCACAGGTAGAGGTGAACCACAAGTTTCATGTGACTTTCTGCAATTTAAAAGAAGTGGCAAATAATACGATGTACTATTTCATCCTTGGTGTGTGAGAGCTCTTCCTCAGTCTCTTCCCTTTCACACTAAACTCAGTGAGTAGAACTGCTTGCAACAAATATTTATAATTCAGATTCTGTGAGCAGTCAGCAGTATGTTCTCACAGCTTGTACTTTCAGACAGTGTCCTCACAACATGTTTGCTAGAGTATTCAAAGCTGGAAAGTAAACATCAGAGGGCATGATCAAACAAACACATTTTTAAAAAAGATTTGGCAAAACGTTTACAAATTCTCTCCTAGAATGCAACACTATGTAACCTAGATTTTATAGAATATGGACTTTAAACAGTATTAAAATATTTGCAATGCTGACTGATATTTAAAATGGACTACGCCAAACTTTAAATTAAAACATTAAGGGGCATCTTCAATGATAGATAAATGTTTTAAACTAAAGAGTTACTTTGGGTATAACAATTTGTTTCATCGGGAGAATCAAGACAGTTAACAGTTTCACAACTCTGGATGTAGGGAATTGATTTTCATCCTCTGTGCCTTCTTTACAAGACATTAATTATTAAAACAAAACCAGGACATTCCAGAAGTTCTCTAACTTATTGTTTCCTAATGCTGGAGAATGAAGAGCTCAGCACAGACTTATTCTTTACCCTCACTGTATTTTGTGAAATACTGTAGAAAACACAGATGAATTAGGAATTTTTAAAGACTGGAAAAAGTACAACACCTGCTAATAAGCAGAAGAAAGAAAAAATATTTCCTTCTGGCAGCAGAATTAGATCCATTTGGTGTCAAAGGAAATGGAATTATCTGCAATCTGTATTTCTTTGCACAGACCTTAAAAGCCCTCTGAGGTGCACACTGTGAGGACATATCAGTTTGAAGAAAGTTTGGGTTTTTCCCTGAATATGTGATGGCAATTCAACCCCGTTCAAAACACATGTCCAAATCATCCATGTTAAGGGCTGAGGACAGAGCAAAAACTATGGAACTACTTTAGGAAGTGCCTAAAGCAATGGAGACGGTTGCATTAAAACGGTCTGTGGAGGGCAGAGAAATGTGGTGAGTAGGTTTTTGCACAGCTGGTCATCCACTTCCCTGACTTTCTCATTAAGATAGGGTGGTCGTGGCAGGGCTGATGTTACTGACAACCAAACCCTATCAAGTTTCTTTGAGCTAAAAATGGACAATGCCATCCCCCAAACTTCATGGGACCACAGTCTCACATCTTGTGCTTCTCTTTCCTCTCATACCTGACTAAAAAGACTCATGGTTAAAAATATGTGAGGCAAAAATTCTTTGTGAGATTTCCTGCCGGTCCTGAGTTCTATTAGGTTGAAGATATCGCAGTTTCTTCTTTAACCTCCTTTCTCTGCTAAGGGGGAAGTTCATAGGCACAAAGTAAAAAAAAAGAAAATAAATTTAAAATATGAAAAAAGTTAAAAATTTATTAATAGAGTTTTAGAAAAAATGCCAACAGAAAAAGACACCCTTTGTCTAGGTTTAATTTTGAAGATTAGGGATGACTCTAAAGCTTTATTGAAAGTTTTATTTACTTTATAAGAAATCCAAACTATCACAATCATGAAATGAAAATTAAAATAACAAATGGTTTCATGTGTCACTGTAAACAAAAGATGCAACTAGACAGAGTCAATCCTCAGTCCAACCACAGGCTTCCTGTGTGACCTGTGTATGCCACTCAGTCTTTCTGATGCTGTAGTTCCTCGGCTGCGTAATTAAGCTAGAACTTCCCTGCCTCAGAAGCATCCTATGAAGATAAAATGAATAATTATTTGCTTTCGTGTTAGCATGGTGAAAAAATTTATGCAGACTCCAAAACTGGGAATAATTGTTGCAGAATTTAATACAATTTAAAAGAGAAAATAAGATTTGAAAACAGAGGGATTTATGATACCAGTAATTTCAAGATTTTCCTATTTCTTCTTAAAAAAAAGAAAAAAAAGGAAAGAAAAACCCAACAATCTGTTAACAAGGTGATAATTACATAAACCACTAACATAAGAGACCAGGAAAGTTGTAAATGCAAAATTACTTTTCTTCAGCTAGGTTAATTCCAGAACTAACCTGTACTAGCTTTAACAATGAGCAGAGATACTTATGCAAACACAACTGCCTTTTGTAAGTTGTTTTTCTAACAGACAAGGTAATCAAAGTCTAGTGTTGAGACCTTTAATCAGAATCAGCGATCTAGTAAATGGCAGATGTCTGCAAGGCTTTACAATCTTTCCTAAAAGCAGCTGCAACTTGGGAAATGGAAGCATTATCTCTTTAAGAGATGTCAGGCATGAATACAATACGGCGAAATACAATTCAAAATGAATGGAACTTTTCTATGGTCTGTTTCAGTACGGACATAGGTTTCCACGAATTAAAAGACTATTAAAAAGTTATTTAACTGCATTTAAATAAAAGAACAGTTGTGACTTCTGCAATTTCACGCCATTGTTAATGTCTAACTTTTAATGTCATCATTAGAACAAGAAAACAGCAACATTCAGAGGTATATAGTTGATACAAGTATTCATAAGAAATCACTGAAAATACTCTGGGAAAGCAAAGGCGGGAATCAATCAATAACAGCTTGCTGTCTAGAGATAGCAAACAAGATGGCTTATCTACAAATACATTTAACACTTCGTATCATTGTAACAGGTCAGTGAAAAAGGGCTTCACTTCAGCAATCTGACTACATACCTAGCTTGCAGTAGGGTATCACAGACTGGGCACAGCTTCTGCAATGATAGATGTTCTTAGCATTACTGCTGACACAGGCTGACTTGCCCAGTCAAGCTTTTAGTATTTCATGTGTGTCTCTTCATGTTTCATTACATAACAGCTTCTTTTACGCATCTCACCTCTCATAGCACTGTCATTATGGAAACATTTCTTGAGTAATAGAAAACCATAAAGTCCTCCTGAGTCAAAGGTCAAATGCAGTCAATTTATTGGAAAAAACTCCAACGACCCACCAAAAAAATCTCAGCTGCAAGTTGCTCCTTCACTCCAAGGAGTTTTATATTTTCCTTGTCTTTCGAAACAACCCACAAGTGATAATGAAATGCTTAAAGCAATAAGAGAGAGAATCAGGTTTCATCTACCTGGACTGTCTGGCAGCACACTGTGTAACAATAAATGAGTGTTCTTAAGTCACAGCATTTCACTGGAAATGAGGCAGAACTTGTGTATTTTAACAGCTTTTTACAACTAGTAACCACTAGCAAATTTATTTTACTTTCTCAGGGAAGACCAGTGAACGTCCCTAATTTAAACTAAAGGGCCATTCAGCCTCAAAGACAAAAAGCACTTCTGCTTAGCACCTGAGTAATACATGGAATATGTACAGGTGAATCAAGAGGACTGGAATCAAAGATAGTTTGTCTTTGGCTGGTCTGAAAGGTCTGACTCATTTCCAGTTCTGTGATCATTTATTATCCAGAAAAGAAAGGCTAGCTTTCTGCAGAGCAAACACAGTGGTGGTCTGCGGCTCATGATGAATAGATTTACCAGGTCTGCTCTGAATTGCATGACACAGAGTTTTCCAACAGGCTCTGACACCTGATGTATGTTTAAACTTCCTTGCACAGAAAGCCCTGAATATCTACCTGCATGCACTTTTTCTTAAAGTTATTATACACAAAATACATTCTTAGATGGCATATTATTTAAAGTGATGTTACAGTACAGAAATATTTTTAATCAGTAATTTCATGTCTGATACAGACTTATTTCCCTGCCAGTATTCTGACTTCAGTATAGCACAGGCGTCTGTTTTGGTCTTAAAACATCAGTTTCCATATTTTCAAGTTCCATGTTATACAAAGTTTATACAAGACTTGATTTACATTTGTAGTATAACAGAAAAGTAAAAGACATCGATGTCATTTTTTTATACTCAAATCAGTGCAACTACTGGAGCATTTATCCGCACTGCCTCGTGATAAATAGCAGAAACACCAGCCAATTATTCCTGAACTCGGGAGTTATATGCCAAACTAAGCATTGCAAAAGTCACAAAGTCCCAATTAAAATCAAAGTATTCACTGGGGGAATATCACAAACCCAAGAAAATTCCCTGGCAACAGTTAACAGTTGTCAAATTGATAGTCACACTGTTCATTACAGTTTACTTGTTTTTGCAGATAAAAAGTAATTTAACCACAGGACTGGAAGCCCACACCTTCTTTTAGTTTTAAAGAGCCTCCAGTTTGAGTAGTTTTAAGTGTAGGCAAGAAAATAAAGCAATATTAAAATGTTATCATTAATCAAATATTTAGAATTATCAATTCGAAAAAGCCAAACCAACATTGAGAAACAGTCTTTGGTCTGTAAGGAAAAGGATCAAAATACTATGCAACTGTGTTAAACTACATAAACCCACAATTACACAAAAGATAACATAATTTTAAGTGCTTCTTCTAACTCCACCCCCTCTGACACTCAATTTAAATATGTAGGACAGTCCAACTTTTTAAATAATGTGGCTTAGCTGATTTGCCTGATGACTACACTGAGTTCCGCACACACAACAAATTGAATCCACTAAAAAGACAAAAGAAAGAACAACAAAATGTCTTTTCATTCGGCTCCTAATAAATCAATACCAGTAAACTCTATGCAGAAATAAGCAAAATGTTTATTACTTTCTAAGGTGTTCTAGAAAAATTCAATATGCAGAAGGATGCATTGAATACATTCATAATTGCTGACATAAACTGTTTTTTAAAGTAAGTTATATGACTTATCACTGAGCTTTAATCTAAAAATTCTTCAACAAAGATCTGCATTCAAATATTCTTACAGTTACACTGAAGTTCATTTGTACTGTCTCATTTCAAAATTTTGTAGAGCACAGAAAACATTCTCCACTCTGCTTTATAAAGCTTAACTTCCTTCACTTAGTCCTCCCTTTTTACACTGTCAGCTCGTGTATCTATGATTCTTCCAATTCTTTAAATTCTTTTTTACAAGGAAGAGGATGTCCTTGGTTTTAGTGGAAAAGAGTGTGCTGCCACTCTCTCAATACCACTATCTGACTTCTACATTCACTTGTTACACTGGTAAGAGAGAAAACAAGACACAGCACCCTAAAGAATATTGAGAGGATATGTACAGTGCATCAGGATCACACCTTTATGGATTTTGATTCAGAAGACAGAAGGGTGAATATCACCTGGTTAAAAGGCTTTAACCTTCATTGCAGGAACATGAACATTACCAAAACATGACTGGAAAACATTCTAAATCAATTTCCTTCAGAAATAAAATCAGGTGTATAGAGCAGACATAATTTAGCTAAATTCTTCCATGTACGTCCTGGTTAGTGAGAACAACTCTTAAATAGATTAAGTCCTGTGTCTGTGGAAAATCTAAGAATTATAATAATAACTTTTTAAACATAGGAGTCTATACAATGAGCATCAGACAGAAATCTGGTCTTTTCACAAGACAAACTGTCTGACTGTGAAAAGACCACACAGCCTTCATATCTCTGAGAAGGCCTATGAGCCAAGATTACCTGATCCACTTGGGTGCTATTAACTTCCCTAACTTTGTTTTTCTTAAGGTGTGGTGAAAAACAAACAATGTATAAAATATTCTGCATTTATGAAGAATAAGCCTATCATAGAATACGCTGAATTGGAAAGGACCCGCAAGGTTCATCGAGTCCAATTCCTGGCCCTGCACTGGACAGCCCCAAGAGTCCCTGCACTGAGACCCACCACATGCCTGGGAGCATTTGTTGTGGTTTTGGATTAACTGATACACTGTTGTATCTGAAACCCAGACATGTGCAGGTCTTTTAGTTACTTATTTTTGAACATTTGTTGTCAGATTTTCTTCAGACTTGGTTGGATTACAACCAGATAATTTCCCTGACTATATGTCAATCCATACATTTCAACGATCCAGGACAGGCAGAACAGTTCTGGATTCTATGTTTTGTTGGCATAGCAAATGAAGGGAAATGTTTTTAATATGCATCTCCCTTTTTGTTCTAGTCAATTCTTTGTCAGGACAAGTACACTGAGTTTACAATTATACAGATCATCGTATTTTGAGACAAGGAAGATGAAAGCAGACCAACAAACTGCATAATATTTCCAACATACTGATGTACTTTTTTTTTCCTGCATAAACACAAATAAAAATGTGCAGTCTAAAGGAAGACAAAATAATAGCTTGACCTTTAAGGACAAAGTTGGTATTAGGATCCTTTAATTAGTTTTGTTTAAACCTTTAAAAACACCCAACTTTTGGAGTCAACGTCAGTTTTGACTGAAAGGTATCTAGAGACTCCAACTTTAGCTAATGAAACCGACTGAAGAACTGAAAAGGTTCTCATTTCACACTTATTACAAGTAAGAGCAACGTACATGTTGTAGCTAAGATGAAAGCTTAAGTTTTACATGACTATAAAGAATAGCTTTGAGTGCACAACACTTCATAATTTCAAAACCAACTTATTTAGATAAGTAGCTGCTGCAGTTGAGAGTTTCTTTTAGTCTTAAAGATTTTGAATGGGAAGTGAGGTTAAAGACAACCCTTCTCCCACTAATTTGATCTTACAGAAGAAACAAATAAACTTCTTTATTAAATACTGGCGCCATCTTTTCAGTTCTTCCATTTCCAACCATTGGGGATAGACATCCTCAGATCTTTTTCTTTCCAGATTTCTTTCTTTAAGTGAAATTCAAAAGAAATAGTCAAATAGAAGACAGATCTATTCAAATTACATGCCAACTGTTATTGTCATTTTCAGTAAAAAACTAATTTCTATAACATTTGCTCAGAAGGTTGATCCCAGAATCCCTTTCCTAAATATTGCTTAAAATTCTGGTGTGTTCATCTAAATTTTCAGTTCAAGTGAATACATTTAAAGGAAAAATTAGTTCAAGAAAATGATATTTATAAAATAAGCAAAGAGCATCCATATCCTGATAATCACAAGAGAAGACGAATACAAAAATTTCTTCCACGAAAAAAAAAAAAGAAGAAGAAAAAGAGACACTGTATGAAGTCCCAAATTGGTCATACATTTTGGTACTGGTCAATAAACTAGACCACCATATATAAACAAAACATTCCATTCAGCATTATGTCAACTTTTAACAAAAAGATCATCAATCAACTGCAAATGCATGTTCTATGCACCTGTAAAATCTGATGGACATTCTTTCAAGTTTTTATTTCAACACTGTGTCTGTCAGAATTACCCCCCACTATAAACTTATTATTAATGTTGGGAGAAGTTTTCCAAATGTCACCAAAATGAATTAGTATCACACTGAGCCCAAGACTTAAGAAGGTCACCATGTGCATTTATGTATTTTCCCTCCCGTAATACTGACACATTTATATCTTTTCCACGTCTGCTCCAGGTCTGGTGAAACTGAACAGTATGTGTCTCATTTATTTTGTTAGAACACAGTGACGCATACAGAGATTTAGTTGCATGAAATTTGTTGAAAAACTGTTAACAACAATGTCCACCTATAAGATGCTCTAAAATAAAGTAAACTAAGCAAAAAGGTTTCTACTAATAGTATAATAAAGAGAGTTAAAATACCTATTGCACTACATATAGTTTCTAATGTGGTGTTGGAACTCTCTATGTTTCACATGTACATATAGGATGATGTGTTTGATAACAAAGGACCAATTTTCATGGTGGATAAAGCTGTAAGAAGATCAAAAAGCTGGAAACCAAACCTAGATAAATTAAGACTGGAAATATAATACTTAACACAATGTTTGTTAGCCCTTAGAACAATTTGGTAAATGCTTGTGGATTCCCTGTCACTAGGATACATGTTTTAAAAAAAAAAACAAAGCTAAGCAAGGGAAGACATGCAGTAGTTGTTTCATCAGAGAACTCTACCTCAAAATAGTACTTTCCTAATTTGTACTCCTTTATTTTATATTCAGTTTACTGCTTATGAATGTAGTGTTCAAGAGAGAGCTATTACATAGTACAGAAGCAACACGCTATCGCTTATTTAGTTATTAATAAGGCTAACAAATTTCAAGGTGAAACAGGCAATGGTGTTTCAGAGAAAAAAGGCTGTTTTCCATTTACACCTCCATTTCAAACAGCATATATATGCCTACGAACGATTTTCAGAACTATCCTCTTGAATTCAGTCTGTCTACTGCATAAATAAAGGGAGGCACAAGACTTAAAGACTTTACAACATTCTTGAGAAACTATCTGGTATATTATATTGGTATATTCATCTGTCTTCCAGAAGCAAAAACTGTACTTCTCAATTTCTTCTTTGCATATACAACAGAAAAAAATACATTCTCCAAGTGCATCAATTAAGTTTGACTGATTTCCTTTAATCTAGCTAGATTTCTACTTATATTTTCCCCTACATCACTAATTCAATAATCTACTCTGGCACACTTTAGCCATCTACAATTTCTTTAGTCCTTACTTTGCAACCTAAAAGACCTTCATTATGAAGAAAGCAGAATTCTGAACAAATGAGTGGTGACTCAGCTCAGAGTTCTATTGATTTTATTTAAGTACTTTACTAAAAAGTCAATAAAAGTCATTCAAGGTCATAACATAAGACCCTCATTCAGATTTTATTGGAGCAAAGTTCTACCTTCTAGAGACTTCAACAACAGTTTGCCTGAAGAAAACCTCACTATAGGTTTTATGATTTGTCCTGAAGTAAAGAATAGTTACTTAAAGTTAATGAGGACATAGATGATAAATGGATATATTGCATAAAGATTAAAAAGTGAAAATAAGACTTACACAAAGCAAGTTTTATGTCTTGTGTGATTTAGGAATTCTTTGCTGGATCCTGGAATTGTTTCACTTGGACTAGGTGTTAGATTTCTCTCTACAGCTGTGTGAATCCTGCAGAGTTCAGTTCACAAAATGAACCCCTGCAGTTTGATTCAGAAGGTTTGGAAAGGAACCAATATTCTTTTGTTCACTCACAGATTCAAGCATTTGGTCATCTTTTGAATTCTTAGCACCTTTACGTTAAAACATTTATCCCTTTAGTCACTAATGAATGAATGAAGGCAGCTGAAGGACTCCTTCCATATGTGTACAAGGATGTAATTCACAGAGCTCCAGTCTTTGAGTCCCCTGAGGATCTCACTATAAGCAGGAGGGATAGTAGAGTTTTCCTGCTCTCATTTTACTCCAGGGAACTCAAAAAACCCAAAGAGCTTCCAGATCTAGAAAGCAAGGTGGTATATGCTAAACAGACTCTAAATCTAGCCATTCAAAAAAAGACCAGTAACAGGGAAATCACCAACTGGTAACTCATGTAATTCCACTCACGGAGCAAGACTCTGAATTATGTTCTGAGGGTCCTGGGAATTAACAACTAAAGTCAAGTCCTTGTAGATTCACAGAGCTACTCTTTAAAGAAAAAATTAAGTGTTACATCATTTCAGGATGAATGGAGATGTTTGGCTACAAACAGAGTATTGCACGGAAGTCACAGTGTAAATGGTCACAGCCTTCATAAGCACAGACTCAGATTCATTAAAGCACCAGATCTGAAAGAAGCTGAATTTTGTATTTGATTCAAATCACTTGAGCATCTCTTCCATGCTTCTCACTTCACTTTTTTGCTCTGACCTACATCTTGATTTTTCTTTTCCAGGCAGTAAAACCTTGCAAAATATCTCCAGTCCATAAAGTTATCTTTTTTAACTTGTCTTGGCCTACAAGTGTAGCCATCTGTGGCTATCAAACACTGCGTTAAACAGAAATTTACATCTTGCATTTGTGTCTCCTTTCAGCCTCTAGCAACATCAAATTAGACTGAAGTATTAGGTTACCCTAGCAAATCATTTGTTCACCAACTCTACAGCTAAGCAATCATTTATATTAGTAGAGTTGTGTATCATATTACTCACATGCTGTGCTAGCTTCTAGCATTTCTACAAAACTGGCTGAGAAATTAATGTAAGTGACTGAAACTCATCACCTTGCATTGAAGGGCCTGGTGTTAATCCAAGGGTGAATCATCTTAAGTCCTCTCCCTGGTGTGGCTGAAATGCCTGTATGTTTGTTGGTGATTAGGCATTATATTGCAGAAGCAATTTCTGAGAAATCTTCTAAGTGTGAAAATCTTGATGAGTTTGAGAAGAAAGTCGTGAACAGCAATGAATAGGAAAATTGAAGAAGAACCTAACTATTAAAACCCCAGAATGTCTGTGAAAGATTCTCCCCCCTTTCCTTCACTAGCAAAGAAGAAATAAGGGTTCCAAAATGAAAGATTTTTTAATTCTATCAAAGGTTTTAATTTGATGGATGGGTCTCACTAAATCTCAAAAACTCACTTTCTTTTTGTTTTCCGCTTCAGTAACTCCTTCAACCAGTAATCTTCAAACCAAACTATTATAATGTGATCTCTGGGAGCCTGTTTTTGAAAATTACTCTGAATGTTTTGCAGAATATGCTAATAAAAACAAATCAAAATACCTAATACTTGCTGTGAATCAAGGGAGAACAAGGTCTAGGTTTTATACTTTCTGAATAAAAAAGGGTAAAACAGAGGATATCTTCAAATGGGAAGAGAATGAGGCGAAAAACCTTACCGCTGAAGGCCTAGAAGCCTGGGATCGCCACTGAAAAAATTCACCATCTGCACTGTCAAACTGAAGTTCATTGAATCAGTTCTTTTGTCTTATGTTTCTATTCTTCATTATCTCACACTTTTGTTTCGTGTGTTGGAACCATAATATCTTCTGTGTACTCACACTGGATAAAATACTTATCATCAGATATCCTTTATGTCTATGTGCCTGACTGACAGTTACCATGGTTAATGTGCATCAAGGCAGCTCAAATGCTTCGAGGCACTGAGAACACTGATAACAGTACAAAGTAAGTGTTAATTTATGAGCTGTTCTCTCTGCTTAATATAAAAGGGGGAATGCTTTTAAACCAGTGTTCTACAAGCTGAAAACTAATCTCCTGGTATGAGATGTCAGAATGAGGTAATATACAGCCAAGGAAAGCATCATTTAAAAGCAGAATCAGTAGTTCGAATGTCTGATAAAAATCTTTAAGCAGATAGTTCACTGGAAGTAGTTTTCCTAATCAGAAAGGAATGTTCTATGAAATCATCATATTTTGAGACAGTTTCTGGAAGCATATGTGTTGCAGATTTTCTACTAATTTGGAAGGCAGCAAGGTTCTATGGATAGGAAGGCACACAAACCACATCTGGGAATGCCTAAGTAGTCCTGTGGATGCTTCTATGAACCATGAATGCTGGCATGAAGCCAGCATTAGGATGGAGTTTAGGTGTTAGATCTAAAAATGATTCAGCACATGTGGCCACACAACCAGTATTCTTTAAAGATTATATTTTATCAGTTACATATACCAGTGTTGCAAATCTATAAATTTGGCCAGAATTCTGCTTCTTTTGTCTCCTGAGCATGGAAGATGAATACAAAAAATCATGAAAAGTTGCTATTCCTGCTCTTATAATAGCAGGAAAAGAAATAAAGGTGGTGGGTGAAAAAGAGAATATTTCTCTCAAAAGCACTTTTATATAGTAAATCCATCTATGATTTTGTAGTAATGATATGTAGATGGCTGTATTATCATGTCACCAGAAAAAGAAACATTGTTTGGGCCCCTAACTGAGCTTTCCATGTCATAAATTATCTGGATTTCTATCCAATTTAAGCACTGTTTGACCCTCTTGAGTTTCACTGCATGTTTTAAAGAATGACTGCAAAAACTTCAACCTACTGACACACTGTACTTTACATTCAGTTATATACAGGCTTAGTCTCCAACTGCACATATTACAATAAAAGCAGTGAACTTGCTGAGGATCTGTGCATGAAATAAGGTTGAGGACAGTGTTTGCCACTCTTCTCCACTGGCAAAACCTGACCACGGTGTAGGCTAATTCAGGTTGTTAACCCATATGATCATAAGAATGGCAGTGGTGGGCCAGATTAAAACTCCATCTAGCCCAGTACCTGACAGCAGCTGTTTGACAGGTTAAAAACAGAGTGAGCAGAGTGCTACCCTTCCCTCCCCCACCACACAGACTTCACTAATTTACAGCTGAGGGATTCCTCACACCAGAGGTGGTTCCTCCTGTATTTCATATTCCTCAGGATTTCTTTACAAAACTAAAAGTCTGACTTGTTTATATGTCCCCTGTGTGAATCCTGCTTCATGGTGAGCCTTGCCACCATGCCCAGAATCTTGCCAAGTTCTAACATGTCTTTATAGAGGCAGAGGGGGACTGTAACTGCATATGGTCTTCAGAATACAGTAATACAACAGCTGTACAAAGAAACATAAATTTTGTTGTTTTGTTCTATGTTCCCTTGCAAGTAGTTGCTAACATTGAATTGGTTTTCTTTTGATTGATACTAAGCTAATGTTTTTGCAGGACTACATTTTCTATTTGTATCTTTTGATAAAGGAATATAATACAAATATTTCTACTTCTATGTAGAAGTATTATAAGCCCAAGATCTTACTACTGAGTGATGAGATGTCTCAAACACTGTCTTTACATATGTAAGGATTTCCCCACCTCCTCTGCCTAATAACTGACAGTAACCCACACTACTTTTATCTAATATTCTTTCAAAAAGCCATGAAATGGACTTTGTAAACTCCTTTTGCAGTTCTCTGTATTTGGCCCTTGTTTTAATTTCTTTCTATAACAGTATCACTGACAGATGGTCACCTCATTATTCCTCCCTTTTTTTGAGAAGACTATCAATTTGATCTCCATTTACTGTGAAAATCAACTGTTTACTCTTAATTTATGTTTCCTTTTCTTCAGTTACTTATCCAATACATAGTTTTTCCTTATTTTTTACCAGCTTCTTAAGCAACTTTTGATGAGGACCCTCCCCAAAAGTCTATTAAAAATCCAGCTATATTACATTGTTTGTACACATTTCTTTCAACTCCCTCTGAAATCCCATAATTTGGCTTCTCTTTGCATTGGCTGTTTTGATTCTGCCCATGCGTTTACTAGTTCTAGACTTGATTTTACTTCCTGCTAATATGAATATCACAAATGCCAAATTCCTTCATCTGTCCCCTGGATATTTCCTGAAATAATTTTAAAAAAAATGTCAGGAAAAAATCATCTTACAAACTAGCAGAATAGAGTTGCTCTGATTTTGCTCCCTGAACAGATCAGCATGGAGCCCTGCAGGTCCCTCACTGTCAGTCAGATGAGCTCAACAGCCAAAGAACAAATAAAATATCTAAGGACGCGAAAGGAACAATAACACTCTTTCCCACAAGTTACTTGTTGGTCAGCTGATGCATACCATATGAATTGTTTAAGCAACTTGGCTAATTTTCAAGAAAGAGCATTGGGGGATGCACAGGTGCACTGCCATGTTGGTTCTCCATTCTGTACAATGGAGAACCCCAATCACACAGTAAAAGTATCTCAAAGCGGAATAACTGAACATAAAATACATTTTGGTCTAAACCTCAGTTCTACTTACAGAACTAGTTTTATGGGTTGGGATAGATGCTAATGCAGTGGATTCTTATAACAGTCACTATTTACTCCCAGTAAATGTAAATGGAGTCATTAAGTTCTTTTAAGTAATGAGGCAGGTGAAATAAAATCAGTCCTCACCTTAGAGACTGGCACATAAAAACAAATGTGGGCAGAGATGTTTGATTGTGTGCGTTTGCCCACCAACTAAAGAAACAGAAAGAAACCCCCAAAAAACTGAAGAAGAAAACAACAAAGTAGTGCTGAACACAAAAGGATGTTTTGTGATCCTGGAATTTCAGATTTAGCAGTTTCTGCTCTCGCCGGTGTGGCTATCCAAAGAGATGTATTAACACAAGTGAGGAGGAAAGGGGGACACAAAAGGCAATTTTTCTTCCTGCCAATTTTGTATTGGAAAAATGCCTGGAGAAGCTGAAGGTATGATACTGAGAAACAGCAAATAAGATACTATACATGGACTGGAGGGAGGATATGCAGAACCGGGGGGAAAAAAATCCCAAAATGTCCAACTTCTGTACCTGACATAACCCTAGAAAGGAATAGTAAAACATATATTTGTCCATATGCCACTAATTCTATAAAAGAAAGAGTCTGTGTGGCTTTCATAGAGGGAAGTTATATCTCACAAGACTATTACCTCAAACATCACTAGTCAGCAAGTAAATAAGAGTAAATTGATTGACAGAGATGGGATGCAGGAAGTCCATTTTGTAATTACCAGACGCAAGGAAAGGATACTGGAAGAAACATTCCTAACCATTTACTCATGGTTGTTGTCAGAGGGAGCTCACTGGACATTTGCTCTGAGCCAGTGGAAGCATTCCTATCTCATCCTTTTCTCACATAATTTATGGAAGCTGAACAGTTCTGAGGCTTCCAACCCTCTGCTAGATCTCGTTATGATTGGCAAAAGAGTGAAAAAGTTATGAAGGGGAGTGAACAAAAGGCAACAAGAGAGGCACACAGCAGGAATACACGAGCCTTCTTTCTTCACTTTCCTAAATGATTCCAGCAAAACCTTCTGCTGAAGACTTGGCCACAGTTTGTATCTTGAACCATTTAGAATGTAAAAGGGCATTTTTCATTGTCTTCAAACATATTTGGATTTAATGATAAAAATCCCACTGAAAGCATTTTTGTCTTTTAGCTGTATGTTCTGTTTCCTGCGATATAGTGAAAACTAAAGATCCCAAACCTACACAATTACAATGTCCTTACAGATACATCAATATTTACATTTCCCTATTTTAAGTATGGAAGGGAAGATAAGGATCTTAATTAGGGTCATCAAGTAGTTTGGCTCACAAGACGTATTATCTTAGCTGATTTCATATGGATTTTTGCTAATTTCACATGCTTTTTAGAAATGTTTATCTTTCTAAAATCCATTGTTATTACAAAGTAAGGAATTGACCCTACCCCTACATTCAAGTGCACTCTGATTTAATAGGGTAGAATTACATACTAAGACATATGCAAACACAGACTTTTACATATGCATACTATGAAATTCATAACTGTTGCCTCATTACACTAAGAAGTTAAGTTTCAAAGTCGAATCACACCAAAACTTTGGAAAAAAAATTTCCAACACTGAACTCTGCAGCTTGAACATATTTCCTAGTTAAAATGTATTGCTTTGAGTTGTAAAGGATGGTTTAGAAAATAAATAGGACCATCTGTAAATAATGGCATTTAAGTACCTATCACAGATGCAAACAAATTCCTTCTAGTGTCATATGCAGAACATACTTCGTTTAGAGAGATCCACAGCAATTTAGATGGAAGTACAGTCAGTGTCTTGAAAGCAACTGGGTCTGGGTACGGAGTCACAGGGAAAACCTCTGTGGCACAGGAAGTCCTTTCACTTTTCAGAATGTCATCCATCATGCTGGGGAAATGGTAGGAAAGTAACCTACTACTACTTAATAGGCTTCTGCATAGCAAGTTGCTTTGAAGCAGCAGCTGCCCACAGTAAATTTCGCTGACCCTTAGAGCCTTTCTCCAAGTTTTCCAACTGTTTTGTCTCCTGAGTTACAACTTAGTGTTAGGTCCAAGTCACCAGCACCTGACAAAACTTAGAAGCTCCAACAATGTGAGAATGTAAAGCTTTCAGGGATGTTATCTTTTCCATACAACACCAGCAGAGAGACCTGATGCCATTACATTTACTAACAGAGAAACTTCTCTCCCTCTGAAACAGGCTATTTTAGAGGATGGCATCACACAACATGCACGCGCACTATTACAGAATGTAAGATAAATAGTATGTTAGATTCCTGGCAGAGTAATTATCACTCTGTCATGATACCACACGCTACATCTTATTCATTAAACCTTAAACATGTAATAGTTTAAATCTGCTGTTTGCACCAAAGTGGTGAAAACAAATATTAACATGCAATTACAGAGAATGGCAGGATAGAACACCCTAACACATCAATTAATTAAGCCTTATATTAGTTATTTACTCAAGACCTGCTAATCAAATGCACTCCTGCATTTTTTGTTCCAATGCCTGTGAACTCAGTGCCAGCAAATTACTTGTTCTGCTTCACTTCCTCCTTAAACCATTCCTTCTCACCAGAGATGTGAAACTGAAGACATGGTATCATTCTCCTTCAAACAAATCCTATCATTGTCCCCTCCTGTCCTTGTTGACATCAGGTGTCACCTTTCTTCTTGCCTCTCCTTATCTGTTTTCTTTGGAGCCCTCCTCCTCTCATTTTTCCCAGTGCTGCCCGTATGTCCCCTTCCTGTCTTTCCCTCCCAATATCCATCTGCTACAAGTTCCATGCATGCCATAATACTCCTGTATTTAAGAACATACCTTTCACAGTGCCACAGTCCATCCTTCTAGAATGAATAAACCACAAAAAAAGAGAGATTAAAGATTATTAAGAAGCTCCACTTCTTTTCTATAAATTTTGCAAATCAGCATATTAGTCACTTTTCCCATTTTCTTGAACCTCTGATTTCTCATTAGCTTTTCAAATGGACTAGTTAGAGAATAAAAGTTTCATTTAGCTTTAACAGTGGTGAGTAATCTAGCCTGATATAAATCCTTGGCATGCTTATGTTAGTGTTGGAGCTACAGCTACACTGTTAATGTTCAAGGTTAGGTTGTGTTAAACACCAAAAATAGAAACATGAAATACTATGGCAAGATTACCACTCATCCCTTACACTTGCACATATTAAACGGAATGTAAATGTCCTCTTGGTTCCTCGGATGAATAAAACATGGTAGGGATCACAGAATGGTAGAAAGAATATTCATTCCAAGAACATCTGTCCTCAAATTCCAAGTTGGTGGGGTAGCAGAAGAACATTTGCCTTGCTTGGAAATTTGCCTGGGTGGTTAGAAAAATAATATAAAATTAGATTAAATTGCTACCACTATAGAGTAGACACAAACCTGACAAAAAAAAGACAAAGTCACAGTCAAGCTTTGAGCTACGGATCCTTAGATTTCCTTTCTCATCAAAGAATCATAAAGAGAATTCTCAAGGAAAATAATTGAAGAATGGTCTCCATCTGGGAAAAGAGAAAATATATGAACTCAGATTAGATGGCTTCCTGGAATGAAAAAATCTTAATTTGGAAAAGAAAGATTACCTTTGGAAATCAATTTTGAAATTGCATTCAAGGGGCGAAGTGCTATTGAGTAGCTCATTACCTGGTTGGCAAGTGCAATTTGAGTAAATAAAGCCAGTTTAGTTTTAAATGACAAGACAAAGAGACTGAATACCACTCAATCAAATCTCTGGCTCCTTCAGTTAAGACACTTCAGAGAAATCATAAGCAGAGACTAAGCAGACACTGGCAAGTAAAAACATATTTTATATTATTCTCTGTTTTGTAACTTGGATTCCAGTTTTAAAGTCGAAAATACTACCACCCATCTTTTGTTGAAATCCTCTCTTATTTTTTTTCTAGATTTTTAAAATAAGTCTAGCATTCAGAGTGAAATGAGGTAAATCCGACATACGGAGATTCTAGGGACAGAACCAATCCAAGCCCTCCTGTATTACTGAAATTAGTGCAATATGGGAACCTCAGGAATTACAATTGCTTCTAATCAAGATGCAAACAGCATTTTGAGGACTGGTCTGAGAAGCAGATCTTGCTTTTAGCTGTCAGAAATAAGTTAATTCCCTTTTGGTGAGGATCAAAGAATAGTGTAAGAGCCTACCATGCTTGGCTAACACCATTTTGTCACAGCAGCTCTAAGAACTATCGTAATATAAATAATAAACTATGTTATTATAAATCTTTGAGCCAGTATGATATCTTTAGTTCCATGCAGTACTTTAGTCCTGGTTTTCTGGCCAGGGTAATTTTAATGGACTCCTCTGATGCAAGTCTGGAGTTAATCCACACAAATCCTCCTTCTTGTTCCAGGCATGACGGTGCCAACAAGGGAGGAATGCAAAGCTGTGAGTAAAACAATTTCTTCAGTGGCAAATGCTAGATCAACGTTTAAAAGTAAACAAACAAAACTCCAACTTAAGTGCACTGACAATTCCTCCTCTCACATCAGCCATGCCATTAAGTGGACACGGTAACCACAACTTTTTTTCTATGGTACCAATAGGAAAAAGCCATAGAAAGGCTCTCTGCAAAGGCCATTTCAGTACTGCCAGACAGTAGCCAAATATTCCACAACAAATTGCAAGATCTCTTTGTCCAGTAAAAATGAAAGGTCCTGAGATATAAAAACTGTATAGTGAAGGCTGTAAACAGATTTGAAATTAGGTTTTTAACTGATGGAGCCAATCAATTTTGCTAGTATGGACCTATTTTTGATGGCATCAATTAAAAATACATGTAGCTAAATTAGCATATTTTTGAAGAGTTCTTCTGGTGCAATTTTTACATGGATAACGCAAGCTTCCTTTGTTGATACCTGCCCATTTCCCAACAGTTTCAGGATGTGGACAAAATGACATCTTTTTTTGATACCCAGACTTATTTTTTGATTTTGTTTATTATTCAGTTAAGTAAGGCAAAAGGCTATCTATTTCAAGCCCCTCTGTAATTTTTTTTTTCAATTAGGGAAATCAATCTAGTATAAAATAACAAACTTGCTGGTTTCTGGAGAATAAAAAGATACCAAAGCCATTTGCAACTGTGTGCAGAAAACATGTTTTTCTTTTCTTATTTCTTGTTTTCAATTATAATTTCAAGCTATATGTGATGTTTAATACAGAACATCAAGGTCCACTAAAGAAGACAGACTGTTCAAGGCTTATGCATAAATAGACCATTTCTTTTACAGAAGGTTTAAAATTAATATTTGAAAACAAACAACCCCTCCCTCACCTCCTCCCTCTCAATGAATTAGCCTCAACGTTCTAAAGAATACACAGAAATCAACAATCAATTAAATATATGGAACAGAAACTAACATTCCTGATATATGATACTTTATAAAACTATATATTAAAGAATATTTTAAAACTTGGACATAAAATCTTTATAAGATAATTATTTGTATGCACTGCTTCAGAAAATTCACGTTTAAACTGAAATAAAATAAAAATTATGGCAGCATAGCATAAAGAAGTGGAGGTTGAAGGATCAGATACAATGAAACAGTGAAGTTAGGAGAGCTGAAAATAGGAGCCTGTGCAAATGCCCCACAGTTTTCGATACAGGAGTCCCGCTGGCCTTCATCTAAAATGACCAAATGCAATTTAGCATAATTTAGAAACAAGATAAAATTATGCATAGCCTACTTTCCATTAACAGCCTTACAATTCTGAAGTGAGAGAGTACTCAAAGTGGAGTGCTCTCCACCTTAATCTTCCAGGGTTTTTAAGGGAAGTGACATTCCTAAATTCCACATCAGGCTGACAATAAACTCCTGAACTGTCCCCAGAGACTCCTCCTGTATCTGTTACTATGCCTTTCTGTCACAGCCTTAGCCCTATCACACAAAGTTTACTGCAGCTTCCCTTCACTATAAACAGAGCTTATTTTTATGTCATATTTTCACTTCCTACATGTAAATTTAATTTCTCATATTGTCGCCTATTAAAAAGAGCAACCTAGTCCCTCTGTACAGCGATATTTCACCCCAAAGTACCTAAAGAAGCCATATAACTGTATCAGGATGATCAAACAGGAAAGTATGTGTTGGAAAGGGGGTTCAGATAAAAACTAAAAATTCTAAAAAAAAAAAATAAAAAATTCTGAAATGTCTAAAAATTTCCTTAACATTTCAAATTTCATACATAGTTACATGCATTGAATTGTCAGAATGCTAAAATTTACATAAAAAGGAAGAACTCTATTTAGAAACCAAGAAATTGCCTTAAGAAATGAAGCTTTCTTACAAAAAAAAGAACAAAGAAGATGTATAGAGTTCCCAACTCACTATATGCAGAGGTTGAACCACAGAAAAATCAAAGTTGAAGAATACGATCAATCTTTTATTTCCCCACCATTTGCATGTGAATAAAGAGAATTGATTAAAATGACATGGCACTAATTGTAAAGTTCTAGGAGGAGAGGAGAGAAAAAACAACAAACAAGACACCTAGTAGGAGTTAGGGTCACAAAAAGAAAAAAAGCTAAAATAGAAAGTTGCAGAGTAAACATCTGCAAGTAGTGCTACTGTTGAGAGAAAAAGGAGAAGCAAATGCTCACATAGGCCATTACCATGCAGCCTGGAACTTAAAGCAACACAATTGGCACAGGATTTTTCTTGCAAGATCAAAAGGAAGCAGCAATGCCATCTGCTGTTTGCTTTGAAAAATTGTTAGAGCAGATGTTCCCATGTGTGGACTCTCCATCCCTTCTACTAAGAAACCACTTGAAAAATAACCCTGAAATAACATGGGGAAAACATCTGCATGGAATACAGAAGACCACCAGTAGTGAAGCACAGGAAAGCCAAGAGAGGAGGAGAGAAAGCGCAGGAGCAATTCAAGCACGTCTAAGACTAGGTCAGAGACAGGCACCCCGTTGTGTGGCACAACCTCCATATGTATACATATGTATAACCACTCACTGGTTGTCTTTTCCTTTCGTTACTCAGCAGGAGGAAGCCAGATTTCTCACCCATTGGACCTATGTCAGGCAAGGCACTCTGCGTGTATAGTTAAGCCAAATACCACAAAGAATGTGCTAAAGAACCTGTATGGAGAGGCACAAGAATGACTTACTCCTTCCTCTCCCTTTATATAGGCTTATATCCCACCTAGCACAATAAAAACAGTCGTGTATTTCTCATTATGGGTAGAGAAATTATGTGCTTTCCACATTTCCAAAACTGTTTTTATTTCAAAACTGTGAAATCTTTATCAATTTATACTTAATCTTCTCTGTATTCTGCTAAATCTTCCAACGAGTACAATCACAGTCACCAAGATGCTATGGTACCATCCAAATGTTATAGGAGATAAACAGAAAGAAGACACAAGGTGCACTGTGTGTCTTATATGTATCCCAGGAGTCTTAAAAGGAGCACATTTACCAGTTCGATAGCATTGTTAGAGATGAATGCAAAATATATTACCAGCAATGAGACTAACTTAAAAATATATATAATACCAAAAGACATTCTAGATAGCTGAGAAATTGGACACTCAATATGCCTGAATTTTAAAAAACGTTAGTGGCAGAACATTTACAAAGGACTGATTGATTTGTGCAGAATGTGATTTTAGTGAAGAAATTATACACTATGACAAAGTCCTGCAAAAAGCAAGAGAGTGGAGGACAAGCATAATTTTAAAAAGTCTGAAGAAACAAACTACAAAAAAAGTGAATTTTTATTTCAGTGGAGACACCAAGGAAATTGTTCATTTCTCTCGACCTTATGACCTCATATTTTAGAAGCTTACTAAGAAAGTTAACTCAAATAGCACTACATAGATATTCTATGTACAGGCGTATAACTTGGCATCTCAAGTTGCCCTTGAAATTGTGCTGTGTAATTTCTTTGCAGATAAAAGCCCGTAAAGGGAAGTGGGTTTTGTTAGAACCGAACGTTCTTCAAACTTCTTCTTGGTCTCATCTCATAACGTGCCTGCCTATGTATGTATGGATAGACCTATTTCTTTCCTGGAACTCTGGAGGACCAGAGTGGACATTCACATTTTTTGACTGACCACCTGTTCACCATAATTTTAGGGAAGGGATAACAATTTGTTCTTTGTTATTAGCAGACTGCTGAGTCATGATTTTTATACTATAGTAATTTGTTCCTGACTAACCTAGAATGATTGAAGACTTTCTAAGACTGATGAACTGGTAGATTTCAGCTTTTGGAATAGATAAATTTTAGGGCTTGGATGGAAATGCAGCTTGCACAGAGACACTTCCAGAAAGAATCCATAGAAGTTTACTGAAGATTTTCAGAGATAAGAACTCTTTCTGGTGGTCCACTTCTTACTGTGCACCACTAATGGATCCCTTAAGTTATTGCAATGACAATGTAGATAAATACTTGGTAAAAACAAGTAAACAAGACCTTCATTTTTTATTTTGAAATTGCAGCCACCAGGATTGCTTGATTTGACCATCAAGAGAGTCAGTCATTTAGCTATTCTTCTGCTTGAACAGGGGTGGGAAGCTCTGATCATCTCAGACTGCAGGGCTATGAGCCTGTTTCAAGGCATGGTCATTAAGATTCCAAGAGTGCACTATTACATTCCTACAGCAAAGTCAAACACTGGACATGAGGAAATGCCACAAAGAGGATTGGGTTGCTTCTCTCTCTCTCCTTTCCCACCCCCCTCCCCCTCCCCAGGACTGAACACTTTATAACATGTTCTGGGAGCCTTCTAGTGCAAATCAGCAAAACTCTTCCCTTTTGCCACCACACTGGCTAAAATACCAAATACAGAAGGTATCACATATTATTCCAGGAAAGAGATAGATCCTAAAAAGACTGAAGGATCTGCATTCTGAATGCTTCCATTCCCAATGGAGTAAACTGAGAAAAAAAGCAGCTGTATGAGAGATGCTGGCACTTTACTACATGTTTACCTATGTTTCAGATGGCTGCTGTCTGTGAGTTTCTCAAAGACCAGACACATAGGTGAGCCAGTCATTCAAATTACAATAGAAGGCAATGTGTGCACACATGTATCTAACCAACATGATAAAATAAAGGTGTATATATATAGTGAGTTATCACACAAACATTTCTTCTTTCTGCCAATGCCTTTTAGTATCCTTTTCACTTCTTTTCCAGCTTGCTCTTTCTCTCTTTTCTTTCTATTTCTCCCCCCTTCTAGTGACTCAAAAGACAAATGAATCAGAATTACAGTAGGCCATGACAAATGCTCGTAAGAAAGCCAGAATTTCCTATTTATATATCCAGAGCCTGGTCCTCTGATAACTCAAAATACAAGCTCCTTTCTTAATCTTATTTGAAGGTTATGTCATCACTTACAAATCAGAAATTAGTGGATTGTTTATAGGCAGCAAGATCACGCCGTATACTTAGAAGGTAAGGAAACTCAACAACAGCTTCTGCTAATATCCTCTGAGACACCAAACACACATCAAAGTACTGTATCTGCCATCTAAATGAATGCATTTCAGTGATTAAAAAGTATTTTGTCAAATTTTGCCAATCTGTATTTTCTGAAACTACAAATTTTACATGGGCAAAACCAAATCTTCAAATTATCTGCAAGTTTAATGCTTAAATGTTATATTTTACTAGGAAATTATGGGTAAGACAGAACCTAACAAATGCACACAATAATATTTTGTTTTCTGTAATTTTACTTAGACTTTCAGGCAATAAAAAAGTGAAGCATTATTTCTGTGAACAACCACAGCTGAACAGTATTTCGTCTTGTATTACCAATTGGTTATGTATACCCGTGCATTATAAATCTCTAAACAAAACTATATTAAGATTACACCAGGTTGTTCTGACACATTCATACAGCTGTGTCTTCTACTGTAATCTAAACATACCATGATCTTCTAGATTTATATACTGCTTTCACTTGTGAAGTTGAAGTTGTACCTGTAGCATATATTAGGTTTGCTTCAGGCAGGTATAAGAGATTAAAATAATGATGCTTTGTTCCAGAAGATATTCTTATTGAGAAAATAACTCAAAAAGACAATTTTTTTTCCGAGAGATTAGAGCTCCATAAAACTACTGCCATTATCTTATCAGTGACTGCCTCTATCCTGTAGGGATGAAAATGATCTCTCTCTGCAAAGGATTCTAGAAATGACACATGTATGTGTTAACAGGAGGAGCAGAATAACTGATTTCCTGATTTGTTGTCTGTGTGACAGTCCCTAAGTACAAGCAAAAATGTTGCTGTTTCAAACTGCAGGGAAAGAAAGCAATAAATCAATGTTATGGGGCAAATTTCAATACTACTGATTTATAAAGTGAGATATTCACATCAAAAAAACATCATTTGGCATGCACCTAATATTTTTATTGCTTCAACTTTATACTTTTCACTTTTGATTCAAAAGCAGATCCAGGAATGACCATTTTCCAGGAAGGATCATCTTTTCCTTCCATTCACCTGGAGATCTACTAAGGCATAATGATAACTTACATGTTTTACAAGCCGGAAGCATCACTGAAAATGGAATACAAGTTGATTCCGATTCAGACAAATTTTGCTGGTGTGCACAGTTTTTGTAAAATATTCTGTCTCCACACCCCTATTTTCTGTAAGAAATACTGTTATATAGGCTCAGTTCTTCCCCTGAGTCATTAATCTTAGAGGCCTCAGCTGGGAATCTCAAACTGTGAAGCAGCTGTCAATGCTTAGAAGGAAATGTGAGCAGCCAGAATGAACACTGGAGCTGTTGCCTGCTTGTTGCTGCCATCGTGCAACAACACTCGTCAGATCTACAACATCAGAAATGCACATTTAGAGACCCCTAAAGTGATTTAAACAGCTGCTAGATTTAGAGACTTTTCTACTCGCAAATATTCAGTATTTTCAGTCTAAAGGCTTTTTCAAAAGAAAATGTCCCAAATTGTAGAAATTCAAAAGAAAAAAATTAATGCTAATTATTTTCTTTCTTATAATACTTTGCTATCTCAATCAGAAAAGGGATTTCTTTAACTTCTCTGAAAATACAGAAAAAATCAATAACAAATAAAAAAATGTTCTCTAACTGTTTTTAAGGAGAATTCTTATTTTTCTGCATTACTTTTTATCTTCACTAACTTAATAAATCAAAAGAAAGAAAAGCAGCCGTTTTGAAGCTCTTGTTTGTATCTTTATAGTAGCCCAATTTGCATGTACAATAAGAAGATATGTGAGGGTGTTGACTGTTCTTATGATCTCAGACCCAAGCCGCATGTTTCTACGCAATATTTTACCAGGAAATTCATCACAGATTGGGCACTGAAATGCAGTATCATAAATTCCCTTCCAATTAAATTGGCCACATATTGTCTGTTTTGTTCCTTATCCTTGGAGGCTGCCAAAGGAGGTAGAGAATACTGGACTATACCCAGAACTTTAAATTCATGAGAATTTATGTTTGTGAAACAGCATGCTCTTTGGGCCTATAAGCAAGAGATAGACAAGGAAGCAGAATTAGAAGCCAACACACTGTGAGCAGTTGATGAATGTGTCTAGCTTTGTAAAGAGTCACATCTGGTATTATAACTCTTTGCCTCTCTAAGTTTGGAAACTGAAAACATGGTCTTCTTAAGAATTTTGACGGCAAAAAAAAAAAAAAGTTTGACGCACAAACCTTTTGAAAACATGCTTCATACCAGAGTTGCTAGCTTAGGAGCTGAGTCAGAGATTTAATGATAAGTACAACGAAATTTGGTGAGCAAGATCTTACCTTCTCTTGACACTTTCCAAGACAAAGACTGTCCTGGAAATAACCAAGGTGTTATCAGCTTTTGCCTATTTTCCTCTTGCTGTCTACTTCTGAAGATGTTTTGTAGTTGCTACTGGTAGTAAGAAGCTTAGCAAAACAAGGATAGAAACAAGGATTTAAAAGAAGGAATCAGATGCCACTGGCTAATATTGACATAGAAGTTAAGAATCTAAAAAGAGAACAGTTTGAAAATAACTGTTTACTGATGTAGCAAAGCCAATTATCTTCAAGTGATTATCTTCAAGTCGATCAGCTACAAATTCACAGAGGCATTATTTCCTGATTTTACAAGAAAATGATGTAATGATTAATTTTGTTATTTTAGGGATTGAGAGGACTCAAATCTAAGAGGTACTACACCGTTTTCACAAAACAGCTTTTGCGTTTTCCGAAATAAGTGACTCTCCCACAGATATACCTTTACCATGATATATTAAGTAGTATCAGAAGACACTGAAGGCTGTCTTGTTTGTAGAAGACAGGAAAAGACAGTCTTCTAATGACCTCAGAACAGGAAAGGGAATCTTGCCTTGGAACAATGGCTGTATTCTTCCCTTTATTCTCTTCATACCTGTTTTATAGGTTTTGGTCCTACCTTAAACTGTCAGTCAAAAGAGATGAAGAAAAAAAGAAGAGAAATTTTGAAATGGAATGCATTTTCATGAAATACAGCGTTTCCCTTCTAGCTCTCAGAAAAGGTGACAGTAACTTCTGTCTAACATGCAATTAATACGCCAAAGGTTGGAGCAAAAACATCTGCAAAGAAAATTCCTGCCAAAACAACGTAACTAATAATTTTCTCAGAGCAGAAAAAATGTATTCACTTGTCCCAAACTCTGAACATTAGCTTTATGTCGATGCACCAAAAATGCCATTAACAAAATATTTGGAATGCTATCAGAGTTTAGCTTTCAATTCAAGTCTTTTCTAATAGTCATAACTATAAGTGGGGATAACATCCATAATGCTGAAAGTTTCACTTTGAAAAAGCTTTTACAGATATATGCTTTCTAAACAGATTTTATGAGAGAATTTACTTGGAGAGTCTTTCTATGTGAACAACAGTGTGCCTGCTGAACACATTCAGAATACAAGTCTGCAGCCAGAACCACCAAACTCGAGGTTGCTGCAAACAAGTCTAGTCCGTATAATAATTTTGTCTTCCTTTATGAGTGTTCGCAAAGTTGATTTCCTCTACTGCCACTGTACGGTTCTGCAGAAGTGCATAAAAGCCAGTGTTGAGGACGAACTCTGAAACAAAGCTTACAAACTATGGATCTCTGACAATAGGACCAGTTAAACAGGCCAATAAATAACAAAGTGTAGTTGGTGAGGAGGAAATCTCTATGTATGCATATCAGACTTTTAGGCACTTTTTGAGATATACTGGATTGGCATAGTCTAATCAAAAGCTACTGAGAATCCCCCAACTATTCATCCCCTGTATTCACAGGGAATACTGGATGCACATAATCTGTCATAGAGCATTCTGCATGTCCTTGCAGCATATCTAGTTTGGCCTTTCAGCATTTTTCTCCATCTCGTTTGCTTGGTTCATGAATGGCCTCCTGAGTCATAAAAACATTGTGTATTAGGAATCTGACACTGAACTTGTCCATGGCAGGGGGTTTGGAACAAGATGATTTTTAAGATGGTTTTCAACCCAAACTATTCTATGATTTTATGATCTTGCTGCCCTTTGCAAAACACCGAAGCTTATGAAATGGATGTAACCAAGAGAGGTGCTTTGAACCTACCAAATTCACATCTACTGCATCCAAACCTTTTTCATCCAAGAAAATTTTCAGTCCCACTGAATTTTAACCTTCTTTGGAATACTGAACTTCAATGTTACTGTTCCGCAGTATACCCAAGATAGCATTCTTCAAAAAAAGCAATGGCTGTCCCCATCTGATGTCTTTAACATTTTGGAAATCAGCAGCTTGCTGTTCTGCAAAAGTGAGTTGATTAACAGTGTGGCTCCCTTGATAAATGCTAGTTTTTCCCAGCCAAACTCAAACACAACAGTGTGTTTTTACAGCTGTCTTGTTTGCAGATTTGTATGTTTTTGTCAGATTCGTACAGTGTAGACATAAAATGTAAGGCACACTGAGTCTCAGCTTCACTGTAGGCAGTTTATTGAGATGTAAATATCAATAATTATTTATGGTTTTCAAATCATTCACAAGTTGCCTTTCAATCATTTTGATAGTAAAAATTGTTTCACAAAGTACCTCAGACAAACACTAAAATGCATTAAATCAAGTTAATTGCAATATCACTCTTCTGCCAGTGGATATATAACTTATCTCTTTGCTTTATTTACCAGAGGCTTCTCCTTTTCACGAAGCACTATATTCCCAAACAATGCCTAAACAAAAAGAATCTTCAAAGAAAGCAGCATTCTGTTTACTGGAATATCTGCATATCTTTAATTTAAATAAAGTCTGCTTAGGCCTTACTATGATAATTTTCAGTATTTAAATTTTTGCCTAATAGTAATTTCCTTAATATATAAGACCTTTCATTGAACATCTAACCAACAAGGAAAAGGATATGTCCTCAGATACTTACAGCTTTTCAACAAATGGGACAGCTTCATCAGAATGCCTTATAAACAATAAAAGAAGGCATTATTAGAAAAGATCCTGAGAGACTGAAAAATTATTCCTTTTGCTTATGAAAAATATTTTGCCCAAGGTTAGATAAGAGGACTTTGAAAGTATCAGAAACTAAAGACAGATCTCCTGAATCTCTGTCTTAGGACTTTAACTACAAATCTTGCACGGGTACTGACTACGAAGTGTCAGCATGACTGACAATAAGCATCAGTACTTGTTGATTCATCTAAATTTCTTTTTAAAAGTAAGTAAGAACTATCTGTATGACAAGAGAATGCAAACTGGCAATTTTTACACGAAAACCTGTTGAAATGAACCATATAAAAAAGGGAAAACTAGTCAGTCACAGTCATAGACTCTAATGGATACAGTAAGTATCACCAGAAACAACTTGATAGCAAGTTTAAAGACTGGGCAAATTTCCTGCAGTGTTTGATAGCAGGGATAATCTAACCAGAATTTTCATTATGTTGCAAGCCTGATACTTGTGAGAGGGGGAAAAGTTAAAATACAAGAAGGAACACTTTAACTACTTCCATAGAATAAAAATTCAAGACAAAAAATATCAGTACTACTAAACTAATCTTGCTTTCTATAATGTCAAATTTTCCTTCTGGCAGTATTGAGATATTCAGTTTTCCAAGATTAAAAAAGTTAATTTCCTAGCATGCCAATTATAATATTTTTAAAACTTAAAAGATATCGTGATATCAAATATGATGTTACAAGATGAAATAAATGTTATACCTAAATATTGAAAACACACACACACAAGTCCAGACAAAATCATTGCAACGAAACATTTTATCATATCAAACACACACATTTTTGAAATTAATGCAGAAAATTGTTGGATTGATTTCTATTCTTATTATTGAGAAGTTATCAAAATAATTTTCTCCCATAAACCTTTTTTATTGCACCAAAACTGCATTTTTATCTTTTATAGAGAAATCTGTTCCATTAAAAATATTTTAACCCGTCTGGAAACAGATGAGTCCATGTAATCTGCTGGCATGTGTTACAGAGCCTACAGACAGTTTGAACAATTAGTTTCTGTGGCTGGGAAGTCTTGGCTCTTCAATTAGTGCCTAAGAGTTGTGGAGTTTTGTTTCCACTCCTTGTATACCAACAGAATGATCAGGATGTTGGTCCATCACATACATCCAAGAACCCAAGAATGACTGAGTTATACACTGAAAGCACAAAGGCATAAACCATAGAAAGGAAATGCAGGCAAAGGCTGCCCCGAAAGGTCTCCTGCATAGAGATTAAGGTGGAATAGGGCCATTTCAAACCTCAACCCTTGTTTTCCCTAAAAGATAAATATTAGATTTCCAAATCTAATCAACATGCAGCATAACTAGTAATGTTAGCAGCCACATATTCCCTCTTCATTCTGTAAATACCGAGGCACAGAAGAGAAGGCAGCTTAATTAAATGCTTCCATCAAAAATGAGTAACATTAACTGCGCCTTCTGCAGCTTGTCTGTGGAATAAAATAAAGACCTTTAAGTCTGAAGTTTGTCTGGTCTATAAACATACTTGCCCAAAAATACTACTAAATACTATCATTGGCCTTGGTCTCAACACCTTTCATCTGTGCAGCAGCCAAAGCTCCTGTGTTAGTCTGGTAGAGCTCAGGCATTAATATGCTGTTGCCTGAGCTGTTGCCTTCACACTTTAGTTGATTTGGAAGTAACTTATTCCATCAGAGGTGAATTCCATTAGTGTAAATTGGTCCTAAGACACAGTGTGTGTGAGGATGCGAGGACTGACACCAGTAAAGCAGACCACTTGTGCATTTTTTTCCTTTGCGTGATTATTATTATGCATACATGCTTGGTTTTTTATCTAGCTTTATAGTTTAATGTTTACTTGACCTTACAAGAGCAAGTTACAGAATATTTGCCTATACGTGAACATTTGGCAAGGCATATTTTTCTAAATAAGACATTGTTCTATTCTCACGATTCATATAAAAGATCTCATACTATTGTGGACATTTAAGAGTTATCCAGGAAAATACCTAACTACACAAAAATGTCTGCTTTAATTTATTGATTCATTTTGGACCATCATGGGAAACTTAGGGCCTAAAAATATCTTACCCATAGGCTTTATGTTCACATTTCATATGTACTGGGAATGACTGACTGTACTAGAGGCCCTTGGTACCTGTTGCTGAAGTTTCTGTACTCAGTATTTTTCTTGGATGGGACTTGCAGCCAACTGGTTGTAATTGACCCTCTACTGGGACAAGTTAGGATAAGAACATATGCGTTTCCTTAAAAAGAGAGAGAGAAAAAAAGAGAAGGAGAAAGGGAGAGAGAAAGAGAAATATCACCAGTATTTATTTTAAGTTGCCTTCATTTCCAACTTTTCTGGCAGAATGTCAAGCTTCTGTCATAATGCAGAACTCCAGCTAAAGCAGCTCCTGGAAAAAAAGACTACATGAGGAATTCTACCTAACTGAAATATAAAATTTAAGAATGGAGCAGCAGAGTTATTTCTGCCCTGTAGGGTAGACAGTCCACTTGATATTGCCATAAGATTTCTGCATATGAAATGCCAGGCTGGCATCTCTCTTTAGGGCAGTCATTAGTCAATTTGTCATACTTCATGCAAACATAAATTACTAAATTATAACTACAAATGTGAAAACCTCCAATAGTCCTTTACCTCAGGCCAACTATTTCTAGGCTAAACAAACTTGACACCAGGCTTCAGCAGCAATTGTAACAATTCCATGAGGAACTCAAGGGAATTACTGGCTGTACCATATGAAAAGATGCAAATTCTATCTAATTTTCAGTCTATGAAAAAGGAACTTTATTTTTACTAAATTTCTGCATGCAGAAAAACACATTAAAAAACAAAGCTAGCATCTTTGCATGAGTCTTTCATGCAACACATTAAGCTTTGGTGCATGTAAATGGAAATTATCACCATCTTATCTTCGCTGATGAGCTCACACTCATGCTAGCTTCATTCTCATTTTTGGCATATAAAGCACCTCTGAAACCAGCAGTCCATTCCTAATGGAACTCAGCATCTCCTTGTTCCTGTCCCAGTGTTCAAATACAAGTAAAGCTACTAGAAATCACCCTTTTCTTCTTTAGACACATGCAAAAGTTTTCTGTTTTGAAAACTGCCATACATAAATCTCATCCTACTAAAGAAATATCAATAGTTCACATTTTCATACCCAAAGTTAAACACTAAGTTGCAAAACCCTGACTGATGAAGTCTAGTCCCTCCTCAGACAGGTGAAAATCCTTAATTAGGCATTGAAATCCTCCAACCTTTATCACAAAATACCACAATGGGGAACACCCTCTACAGCCACAGATTCCTGTGGTATCTTTAATAAATACAAATGTTTGGTGGCACTATTATGCTTTGTTTCCAAAAGACAAATCAACAGTATCTCAGTATCTGCTAATGCTACATTAGGGCACTGATGTAACATAGATAATTTAACCTCTCCCAGTGGTATCCACAATCCCAAAACAAAAGCCATGCACTCGTGACTGACAGTGCAACCTCAACAGCAGCTTTGTTTGCAACAGAGATGTGCCCTTCTCCAAGTCACTGATCAGAGCATTAAAACTAGCACAGTCCTATGCTTAGACAGCATAAATATAAACTACAGAAACTATAGTAATGTCATACAGAGACTCAGTGGCTTAGAATGGATTTATGAACAAAGAGCAGGTATAGGTAACCTGATGTGTTCTAGCTGGATGGAAATAGATGTTCCTTCTTAGGTGGTAAATGGCTGTTGAGCAGCTGAATGTCCCACAAGGCGAAAAAAGGAAAGGCCTTTTCCTCAAGGAAAAAGCTGTACTTGTGTTCCTTGAACACACCTCTCACCCTCCTGCAAACTGCTCAGCTCATGTCTCAGTCCTCCCACTCCTCTCCAGCCCTAGCTGCATTTCTGGGCCCATAGGAGTTGTAATGGACTCACAAGCTATGTAATTGCTGTGGGTGATTTCATCAGCAGCGGCCACGCAGCCTCGGGCCGGGGGAAGGTAATATTAGATGACAACAGAGCATCTGTTCAGTTTTATTTTAACATACCAGCCAGTCATGGAAAAAACATTTTTCCCGGTTGTTGGTTTGAATGCCAGGATGGCATTAATGTGGACAAAATGCCCATGAGCCACACTGCCACTTGTGACAGCAGGTATGACTGGAGTCTTTGGAAGTACCCAGCTGGCCTCAGCTGTCTTGCAGTCCCAGCTCAGGTATTCACCCATTCACCATCAAAAGGAAATTGGCTCCTGATACATAAGCAGCTCTACAAAGAAAGTCCTGAATAGTTCATGGGCACTCCTCCTTTATAGAAAGAAAAAATACAGATCTCATACTACATTTTACACTGTTGGCAGGTGACGATAATCTGAAAAAATGTTAAATTATGTTAAGAATGAGAAAAGTGTTCTGTATCTCTCTCTGTTTCTTTTTTTTGAGCAGAAACTTAACCTCTCCTATGGATTCAATGCCATAATCTGTTGCAGCCAAGAGGTTTATAAGAGACATGTTATCAAAACTGGAATCATCAAGAAATTGTATCAGAAGACACTGTTTATGTACAAGTATAATTATGCCAGTGTTTTCTTCCCCCCGCCCCAACTTTTTCTTTCCCTCTTTTTGTTTCCTTTGCATAGATTCACTTAATTCCATCTTTTCGTGTGGGCAAAAGCTGACAGTTGCATGACAAGGAATGTTTCCCTTTATAAAAGCCTACTTCCTCTCTGTGTAGTTTTAGCCTAATTGAAATGTTTCCTATTAAGCTCAATCAAGGCAGCAATTATCTAATTACTCACTTATGCTTTTCCAGTCAAAAATTGTACAACCAAGCATATTAGAGGGCTGCATACATGTTTATTATTGTTTTTATATGTCGCTGTTTAGGTTTAAGAAGCAATCAAACATTTTTACAGTACTTTTGTACTGTCCCTAAGTCTGTTTGCTACAATTTTCTAATACAGCAGGTCATAAAACCACTTCTATGCCTCCTACCAATTCCACAGTAGGTAGATGGCAATTTCAGAATCAAGTTACAAACCCATTTCATACCAATGGGCTTTGCATAAATAAGTTTGTAAAGAAGAAATGATCCAAGGGAACTTTTAGGTCTTCTAAAATGCACCACACTTACAACAAAACTCAAGTGAAAATGGATTTTACAAGGCCTCCTAAAAACCCACATCTTCTATACCTAGATGTTTTCTTTAGAAAGATCCTTGAATTTAAGCGTATCAATGCTGCAGGTGGTCTATATTCTTCAAATGCGATACACAATGAACTTACTGCTATAAAGAACCATGAGGTCATCAGTGACTAGGTTTTTTTACTCAAGTACAACAGAAATTACACTACATACATGTACACCATGCCAGTCTTGGTTAGCTACCAAGTTCTTGCTCTATATGTAGACTGCTATAATTTTGTTATTTCTCTGAAAAAAATACTTCTTATCGCTACATTATTTTTTTTTAAACTATGAAAGTTTTTAATGCATGATACTTTGTTTTCGAATGCCTAAAGACCTTCTTGCTCTTAAAGGCATGAACAGAATTGTATTAAAAAGTCTTCACACAATCTTTAGACCATGCAATGTTTAATGACTGGAATTAATTTTACTGATCATCTTTTCGAAACTGGCTTGTGACACCACAGTTTCCAGGCTCATAACCTGACACACCATATAATAATAGCTATATTTTCAGAATGGTGCTGAGCAACCATCCATTGAAACCTAGACCTTTTTCTCTACCCCGAACCTCTACTTTTTTCTCCACCCTACGAACTCAATATCTATATCCCTTTTTCACGGGCACTTGAATTGCATAGTTTGGATCATGAACACTTAAAGCTCCATTTGAAGCCTAGAAAGTTCTTCCCAGGTCCAAAGCAATCTTGTTTTCTAACAGCCTTCTCAGAGTGGTTCTTCTAACATGGTTTTAGCTACAAAACACAGTTCTCCTTCAGTAGCCTCATGCTCATTGGTTTTCATATAGAAACCTCTGCTCTGTGAGACAAATTAGAGCAAAAGCACAGCCACAGAAAACTTCTGACCTATGTTGCAGAAATACCACAGCTTTGACTCTCCACATAAGGCTTCCTGCAATGCATGACAAAGACGACTGAAAAATTCCCTTTGATTTCATGTGGTCCATAAACAAAAGGCTAAGTCTTTTTATAACGCTTATCAGTGTAAGAATAAAAGGACAGGACATACCAGCTAAACACTTGCTGCTTCCCCCACACAGTGCCTAGAAGGGCACAAGACCCACTCATACTCTCACCTTCACATCAGTACTGAGGAGACACTGTGTTCATGTGTAAGAGAACGGCAGGGATTCTGTCTTGGGCAGCAGAACATAAGCCAGTTCAAGCCCATTCACCCTCTCTCCTTCCCAGGCACAGACAGATTGTACCTATCAAAGACAACTTGGTGCTTCTTTTAAGTTTCAAGTTACTTTATCAATAAAGACTGCTTCAAATACATGGGAGTATTTAACCATGTTAAATACGAAGAAGCAAAAACCACCAAATATTAAACATTTCATGAAAACAAAATTACTTATCAGTCAGGGTGTAAGAATTAATGTTGCAGAATATGATTCTAGAATTACAATTGCATGATTCTAGAATTACAATTGCATTATCCCCTGTGCATGAGACATGCTACATGTATATGGTTTTAAAGCGCACACACACGCAGTGAGTCTGGAAACACTTAGCAGTGACAGCCTGCATTGGTGTGTAGGAAACATCTTTAATTTCTAGACCCAAGACATCTGGGACAAAAGTAGAACTAAACTGTGTTCATCACATGGCTGCCCTTTATTAACTTGCAGACTATAATACTTTTTTGTCATCAAGTTTCGAACATATCCTGTTGTCTAGTTTTGAAAGTGAAAATGTTCATTCTTAGGAGAAAGGATAGTTTTACAGAAAAAAAAGCAGGAATTTCAGGCTTATGTTGTCATAGCTAGAACGTAAATGGATACTTATACAGTATTTCATAAATTCATGCAATGCACTGTTTTTCCCACCACCTGACTGTGATGTTGTTTCATATACATTATCAACAAAAATACAGCTGCCTGTAGTTTCTGGAAGATAAATGTACAGAGTACACACTCGCACTCCATATACATGAAGGTAATATTCATGTGAAAAATTGGGGAGGTATGTAATACCCATGACTGCATCACCTGCCCACTAATCCAGCTCCCTGGGAGTTACTCTAACATTCCAAACTACTGAGCAGATTCAAACAGTTGTCACTGAAAGGAAAAATAATAAAAAGGAAAGAAAAATAAGGAAAATAGCCCTAAACTTCCAAACATGACAGTGAAATGCTTCCCCTTTTCATTTTCACTTACATCTCTACAAAATATTTCCCTAAATTAAACCATGAGCCACCTCCATCTCAACAACAAGATAAACAAAGCTAATTTTAACTGAATTTTGAACTTTTACTTGTAGAAGTGATACAACACCAAAATCCAGCCCTTTTCCTGATGGAGTTTAGCATTAGAATGGTATTGAATAGAAAGATTTATTCTAATAACTGCAGCTATGATGAACATTTCCAATTTTAAAAAACATTGAAAGAGTCAGAATTCCCAACATCCCAATGCAATGACTGCCATATCCTTAGGAATAAGCACAAAGAAATAGTCAAGCTGCACAGAGATTTTAATTCCGATTTAAAACTCCCCAACCCTACTACGATACTACAATACAACTTTCAGGCCAAACCTGTTGTAATTACAGCAAAAATATGATCCATGTAGTTCTTTGTATTACAAGAGAAAGACATTCTTAATCTGTATCTTTATTAGGGCTTGTCAGTGATATAAAACTTCTTGTTGCCACCAATAATGATCCAGATGGCACAGAACATGGTAAGATACAGAAAATTTCCTAGAGGGTTTCAAATAATGATGCATAAAAATGTTTACTCTCATAGAACACTCTATGGCATTACTGTAGTTCCCTGTATAAACAAATAAGTCTGTAGAGCAGCTATACCTCAGCTTTAATAAGCTGTGGTCTATTTACTAGATGTCACCCATAAGAAATTTTGAGAGTGTTATTCACTATCTCATGTCTACTGAGTAATATCAAGTCCTGTAAACAGCTCGTGGATGTAACACAATGACAAGAAGAGTGATGCTGAATTCAAGTTTAAACTTAAGAAGGTAGATGTACCAGCAGAGAAGTTGTCAGCCCAGAATTCTGGTATGGAAGACCATTTTCTGAATTCTTCATTCTTCTGTCAATAAGCTATCTGGATGATTTAAAACATGTTCTATATTTTTGAAGTATAAACTAATGCCAACACTCTGGACTCTCTGAGTTGAGCCCAATACAGCTGCTACAATGCTAAGAATATTTTTTTTCCACTGCTAGGGTTGTAAAACAATGGAACAGGCTGCCCAGATGGGCTGTGGAATCTTGAACTTTAGAGATATGGCAACTCAACTGGATATGGCCTGAGCAGTGTTATCTGATTTTCACCTGCTTTAAGCTGGACCAGATCACCTCCTTACTACTAGAATAATACAGTCATGTAAGTGCTAATTGTAGCAGCAATACTATTAACAACAAACTCAGTTTGCAAGACAAAAAGCTCCACATGATATGTACACTAAACAAAGTAAAGCATCTCAAAATTTCCTATGAAAATGTACACCAAGTAAAACATTGAATTTTTCGATTACACCTCTGTTTAGATTTCCTTGGTCTTATAAATAGAGATCTGCCATTACTATGAGACAGATACTATTGAGATGGGAATTAATTCCATCTCATTAAATTGTTTAAATGATACATTTGAATGAGGATAAATTTTTAATTTAAAAATTTTAATTCAACTGTAGTGATTACTTGGATATGCAAAACAAAACTGACTCCTTTCACAAAAATAAAGCTTTGAAAAATACAGAGGATTTAAAAATTGTATGGACTAGGTTTTAAAACAAGTTAAGGTGCATACAAGCAATCCAAATCCAGAAAGAAAATGCAATTAAAAGGAAGTTACAGCTCTGTATTCTATTAGGATTAAAATGACATAATTGCTAAATAATTTATAAAATAATTGACTAATATTTCTGTTTTCATGATACATGTTAATACATAGAGAATTTTGACAGTTAATACCAATAGCAGTAGGAGAAAAAAGTACAAACTATAGTATTTAACCTAAAAAAGTTCTTCATACTGCTGAGGATAAATGCAATGGAAGTAAATGAAAAATTTATTAAAAATAGCTACTACTCATTAATTTTTCCTGAGGCCAATAAAATTGAAACATAGAAACGTTAAGAGCGGAGAGGGAAAGGACTAGGAGAATTAAAATCCTTAAAATCTTTAAATCATTGCAAAGTCAATAAGGCCAGTGGGGATTGAGAACATTACGAAAGTCCCAACTGTACAAGTAAAATAAAAGAATGGATAAAACATATGTAAAACGTGAACATTTTTATATTAAAAAGAACAGTGTTTCAACTATTATAGCTCTGTCTGATTAGCAAATTGATATAAGAATAGTGAAGGCTGGAAAGCATGATCTGTACCAGTCACCTCACTGATTCTCAAGAAAAACATGATGTCAGGATCCTGATGGTAGGTGGTCTTTGAACAGAATATGTTGATTTCACATAACGCAGGCTCAATTTAAAGTGTATGTGGAAATAGACAACGCACATCCAGAGCACAAACCACACGATATTACCTTTGTACACAGATATGTAACAGTGCAAATTCCTCCAAATTAAAGGTTAAACAGCTCCCAGAGGAAGAGCAGTCTAGCCAGCCCCACAGCAATGTAATCACATTACAGACCCCAGAGGAAGTAAGAAGCCATTGGGACAATCGCCTTGGACTCCATTGTAGAGCAAGACACTGCTGCCAGTAGCCGATTTTCCACAAGCGAGAATCTGTGTTTAAAAACAGTTCTAATCCATTTTGCAGCAAGCACCACAACCTAAACACTAAGATGAAGCTGGAAACGGTCAAAGTCTAGCTGCCTTATTCATGTGGAACTGTTTCCCATGTTCACACTAATAAAAATTCAGGCAATGTAGTTTTCCTTTTGTCATTTCACAGAGGAAATACTGTGCTATACCTGCTATTGTAACACTTTTGAGAGTGTAGGACCTGGAAATCTATATTTCTGATTGTTATTTCTTGTTCATCTTTTCTTTTTTTTACTTTATCCCCCTTTGTAATTTTCCATTAAATGAACTTTAAATACAGAATTACTTGTTTCTCCCTCTTCTATTAGTTTCACAGCTCCAGCTTGCTCATGTTTGTTGCTCATGCCTTCCTGAATTCCTGGCAACATAACATCCCACTCCAAGCAGCACAGCTGAAGGACGAACCTCTACTGGTACAATTATTCTCTGGGACAAAGCAGCAGGTAACTCATCTAAAATCCTGGAAGGCAGAGGATAAATCTCTTCAGGCTGGAGGGAATTCAAACCACATCTACTTTCTGTACTTGTCAATAGCAATTACACAACAAAGAGGGCAGCTGTATCCCACTCTCAGAAGAGACATTCTCAATTTGGATCCCAACTGGATGAAGTACTCACTCTGCAACTTTAAAACATGCATCTCAAATGAAAAATGGATCAAGAACTTCCCCCCCATTGTGCCAATGTACCAATTTTCCCTTCAGACACACTTAATTTTCTCCATTGGCTGCTCCAGTTGCTTAACATCTAACTCTGTGTTCTTGTTATACTTATACAACTATTTTTTAGCTACTGTCATTCTTAAATTGAGGGCAGCAGGTAGGTATCCTGGACATCCTCTTGTTAAGCTCTTTTTCTATCACCCCCTAATTTGATGCTGCAGGCACTGAGAGCTGCCAATCCCTGGTTCCAGCCATAGTGCATGAGAACACCGTGAGCCTAATGGCACAATTTGCTAGCAGCTGTGCCTCGAAGTCAGAAGGAGAGAAACAGTATTTTGTGGTAACAGCGCCATACAAAACAACCATAAGCAGTATACGGTTACTTTATTCTGCCTATTCCTGAATCTCACTCTGTTCCTGAGGTAAGTGTATATTGTAGTCCAACTTCTGGCAGTCAAATAATTACAAAGAACTTCCAGTCTAGCCCTGGCAAGCTCCTTCCAAAGATCTAGAAACTCACTTCAAAAGAAACTGCCACAGAGCATTTTCTCTAGTGGCTTTTCATGCAGTTTGGCATAGCAGTCATCTTTTCTGTCCAATTGTTTCTCAGCTAAAAGCACATCCTTTTCTCAACTGCCAGCTAATTCATTTAGTTGAGACATGCAGCCAAAGTCACACTTTCCAACTCGCTTAAAACTCAGTCTTATAACACCTTCTCTCACATGAGGAATCATTACTGGGGTTCAGTATAAAGTCATACTTCCTTTAGATTTAGTCTCAGCGAAAATATTTGTCTGCTAATGCAATAATTGCCAAAGCATATTAGAAAGGGATGAGTGAGAAAGTAAACATACATATGAAGTAACTGATGATGTGAAGAAGCCTAATAATTAATTCCTTTTTCAGCCACTAAATACAGCATATCCTCAACGTTAGACACTTACATAACTTCATCTAAATCCACTAAAAAACTTTTATTTATAATGGCCTTTCACAACGGTGCTAAAGATGGACCCAATGATGCCAGATATTGAGAACTCTCAATTCCAATTAATTTTAATGAGAGCTGAAAGTACCCTGAATGTCCACCCCAACTGCTAGTTATGACCTTGCAGTCACACTGTAATGCCTGAATCCTAGCAAAATTGTGCAAAAAAACGTACACAGCACCAAATTAAAGTAGATAAGTTCACCCCACTTTCAATTTACTGTTAAAAATGTCCCCTTTCCCACTCTCTCCATGAGTCTGATCCTTTTCAACCTGTTTTCCCTCTCTGTTTTATTCTACTACAGTGACCAAGGAAAAAAACAGATGCACAAGCTCATGCTAAAAACCTGAAATGTCTCCCCACGCCATTTAAGCTTCACGTTATTTCAGATGACGGACTCTCTCTGCACAATACTGTGATCTGTGACCTAAGTTTTGAGCATATGCTGGTACTACACAGTTGCAGATTTTTAGAGGATAAGGAAGGAGTATTTCCTACTGATCCAATTTATCTGAAATGTAAGCATTTTCTCACCCTCCAAGCAGAATTACGGAGACAGGCAGATTTGAATTCATACCAATATGAATCAGAAATCTAATACTAAAGGTAAAATAAAGGAATGTATAGTTTCTCACAAGCTGCAGTTAATATATAGCAAATACAGGTTAAATACACTGTTTTCCAGAGATAAATGAAGTTTTCACCTACATTTCTATGAAAAGGGGGAATACTGAACCTTTCAGACTTCTTGCCTCTCCTACAGCTGGAAACAGTGATAGGAACTGTAAACTCAGTTTGGAGAAGGACAGACTGAGGGCATCTGCCTCAAATTATGTTGGGAGCAACTGTGACATAGTATGCTTGTGCTTAAATAGATGAATTTCAGTGCACTGCCAAGATTATGATTTCTAGTCTGCCTCAGTCTCTACCTCTATTTCTTTTGGCTCTAAGCAAGGCAGAACCAGAGATGCTATATGACTTTCCTGGAGAAATAAAAAGGGCTCAGACACAGAATCCAGTTATCTCAGCGCAATGCATAAGCTGAAACATGGTAACAGCCTTTGTATCCATGCTCAGCCCTAGGAAGACATGCTTGTTTGATTTGCAGGCCAAACTACTGACAGAAGGCTAAACTGTAAAGCAGTAATAAAATGTTCTTAACATGGAGGTTTTGGAATCTGAGCTAGAATTAAAACTGAGGATCACTAAGCTCCTCATTCTGCACACTGGTTTTAAGAAATGCACGGAGCAGTACCAAGGAATACACCACACTTTTATTTGCTTCTCCCAAGAGTCTGATATGATATATCAAGACCTGAATGAGTACACAGTAAAGTGCTCCAAAATTACTCTATAGTAAACAGAAGTCAACTTACTGGTTTGGGTCCATATTGCATGGATTTATTCCTGTGTTTATCTTTAGAAGAATGAGAAGCTTACCAGGGCTAATGGGGCTACTTAAGTGTATAAGACACTCCAAAATAACTAGCCTAGTTTCCTTGCACTGGGGAAGCCTTAAAACTATGTCAATTATCACATGGGGTGCCGTTTATCTCATCTACCACCTTAGGCAAAAAGTCAGGCAACTAGTCTAAGGAAACATTTTCCCACTAAACCAGGACAGATAAAAGTTTCATGGGACAACATTTGCCCCCACTTTAGATACCAATCTTAGGACAGTTTTGGACAAGATGCCTCTCACTGTGCATTTTAATACAGGAAGCTTAGATAACTAGCTTAGACTAGACACTGAATTTATGCATGGATAAAATTAAGGAAACCTCTAGAAACTCAAACCATGTGTGAAAACTTCGAAATGTAGAACTGGCCATTGAATGTAAAATTATATTAACCTCATCAAGAGAGCCAGATAAAGAGCAATAGAATCAAAGCAAAGAGAACCACCAAAACCATTCGTTGTTGATGTTTTGGTTTTATTTTCTATTTTTTAAAACTGAATACATTTGAAATCAGTACTTCGTTAGCAAGAGCCATACACACATATATACATATCTACCACGTATATTCTTTTTTTAATATATACTTTTAGTTCTTGTGGTAACTACAAATGAATATAGTTCTGCTGCTGTAGGAACATTCATCCTAAAGAAGTCTGACTAAAGCAAAATAATTATAAAATTTCTCAGGACTCCACTCCCCTGTGAGAAACTTGGAAGGCAAGGAGAAACAATGGTTGTTTTTCCACCTATTTTTTTCTTGTTCTTCAAAACTGAACCGTAACTTCTTTAGTAACAATTCAAATACTGTGGATTGACTACAAATATGACCTACAAAGTAAAAATCTAGAAAAGAGGAGAACTCTATTTTAATCTGATGTTTTTGAAGTAAACATTTATTTGAGAAACTTCTTAGGAATTGAAGCACATTGAAGAACCAATGTACAACAGCAAGAAAACTGACTTTTATGCAGAAAATTTTCTAAATCAGAATATTTTCTTTCAGATTCAGCAGAAAAATTTTGAGAGTAATGAGTTTTTAATTTTTCTCCTTACCTTTTCTCGATGTCCAATTTTTTTTACACGGTCTGAAGGAAAGAAGCATGAGAGAAACACAAGGTATCCCCACACAAATTATTATACTGAAACCAAAAATGTGGTGGTGAGGACATATTTCAAAAGGTCTATATGTACCCCACTCTTCTCAGTTCTATTAAAAAATTCCCTAGCAAATTCCAATGACAGCATAGCAGATGGGACTTTCTCCAGCACACCTCACATGCACTCCTCTCCATTTTTATTATCCTATGTGTATAGAACTGTGCATAAGGAAATCAAATATTGATTTGCTCGTGATGCTTTCAGAAATCAAATATTTATTTGCTCGTGATGCTTTAAGAACATTTAGATGACAAAATATACCAAAACACATAGCATATTACCCAAAACTCACTGCAACAAGGTACAATAGAAGTATCATTAAAAAGATATTACTAAGATTTTAACTTAATCCTTCTAGAAGGAGGTAGATCATTAGAATGAAGATAATTTTTCAGATCCTTGAGTACTAAGTGACTCTCATGCTCATAAGTTAACAGCATCAGACAATGGTCTGGTTTCACAGCCCAGTAAGCTTTGTCAAGCTCCTGACACGCTGAAGAGCTGGTCTTCTCCACACTATCAAGTGTTTATGTTTTGAATGAGATGTAAGTAGTAACTTTTTTCTCAGAGTTATCACCTCAGCGCTTTAGGTGTGAGTAGGAACACACTTGCAGAAATTAAATGACTTCTGCTTTACAAGAAAGAGGGACAAACAAAAAAAACCCAGAAGAATATTGTATTTTTAAAAAGTTAATATTAACTAACTTTTCAAGTCAAGATCAAAGTGCATTCTAAAAAAAAAAATATTGCAAAAACTAAGAGAAACAATTCAATCCACTTAAACTGATAAAGACACTACTACTCAAGCTGCCAGTCTTTCACTGTTTTCCAGTATGGAGAATATCCAAAAAATCAGAATGGCAGGAGCTCATTGCTTCTTTGCTTACACTAACACCCAAGGGACCTCAGCAGAGAAGACAAAATCATCTGCCTTTTCTCCATAATTTGTATAATTCTGCTGTATGTGTAGTTGAGTATTTATTAAAACTAAGAACCTTTCTTCTTGCTAGGGAGCAGGTGGATGTAGATTCACACGTTGCTGGCTACAGGGTGGGTCAGAATTTGTGCTTTGTTTTATACGGTAGCCTTATTCAATTTCTTTGGATACCCTGATACTACAGTAATACTATTTGAAATTAACATGAAAACAACACCTTTAGCATTTTATTTCATTATGTGTAAGTATAGGTGAATTACTGTTACACAGTTAAAACGAAAACCATACTGGGCATTTGAACTTCAACAATAGACTTGAGCCTGCTGAGACGTGATAAATAAAGGAGCTGTAAGTCTCTGTCTGTCTTGGGTTGGCACCCAACTGGAAATTGATCTCCCATCACTTTTCTTTACAGCTTGGGTGTAACTCCAGAATCCTGGCCAATATTTCCTTTCTCACTGAAGTAGGATCAACACACCTAAAGATGTGCGAGAGCTACAACTGAACTTACGGCAGATGCCACATTTGCCTACTCACAGCACCACCAACAACGACGAATGCTACTTTGTAAAAGACTTCTCAGTATTGAAAAATAGTATATAAAACCATTTTTAATATGCATGTATATATAAAATGGATTTTGAACCTAGGCAGTTTTGTTTTGGTGGGTCCCTTAACATATAAGCAGTAAAAGTTATAGCGGTTTTATATTCCCAGTTCCTCATAGAAATGGATTGGGAAAGCTGTTTCCAATACTTTGCCAGTCTACATTTTAATAGGGAAAAATAACTGCTGATTATTATGAAACAATGAGCCACATTTCAAGTAATCCAGCCAATCAGTAGAAAGGATTTGAGGCCTTCTGGTTTATATTTGTGTGCAAACAGCTGTATTTCATTTTTTAGCCTCTTTGTTTTCCAAAGCTTTTTAACTTTTTGTCAGATAAAATCCCTGTTGTCATGGTGGCCAAGACACCAGAAAAATTAGGGTGGAGGAAGGGTGAGAGTTACAGGGGAATGGTAAGCCCCCTGGTTGAAGTCTGTAAAAAAAACACTTCCCAAAAATAAAATTAATGTTTAGAATAAGAACAGTTCATCTGTAGGTAAAATATTGACTCCAGAATACATTACTTGGAACAGTAAATACTGGTTATTGTTGTGATCTCAAATCACATTGATAACTGCCTGCTAAAAAGTAGTATAAAAAAATACTCTATCACACAAACTTGATACCATAAAATTTCTAACTTCCTAATTTTGCTAAAAACTTATAATTTCCTTGGGAAAGTGTTTGGATTTATTTTAATAAAGCAGTTGGGGAAGAATGAACACTGGAAGAATTCCAGCTGCAGTACGTGCAGTTCTTAAAAATTAAAAATAACAAAATAATTTCATGACTTTGTAGCAGTTTATTGCCTCTTTTGAGATTTACTTTAAAATTTAGTAAGTTTTTTGCACTATAAAAACCTGAGTAGAATTTCAGTAGGGTCAAAAAGTCTAAATCTAGCTGGCACTGCAAATTAAGAAGACCTTGGTATTCCCAGTCCAGACCTCCTGGGACAGAAGTTAATGTCACAGAACTACTGTATACAGTCTAAATCTGTGCTCCATATTGCAAGTACTCCATGCATTGGGCTTTCATGCTGTCTTGATAAAGCCTATATTTTTGTGTTATGGGAAGCTTTGATTAGGAAAGATCCCAAAAATAATTAAAAGATTCAGCAGACAGGCTAAAAAAAGAATACGCCATGTTAAGCAATGGCCAGAAGTCTGAGCAGAGAAGGGCAGAAGTCACAGGACAGCGCATGAATTCATCTGTGCTTTCAATCTCTCCAAAAAACAGCCACTTCAGAGACCGTGGAGAACATCCAAAAGAAAACCCCAAGCATTTAAATTCAGTAGGCCAAATTCAAAGACTTGCTCAGAACTCTCTGACTTCCAGATACAGCCTTCTCATGGCAAACACAGAAAGCAGTTAAAGTAACCTTTTACATCTTTTCTCCCTGATATGGCTCAAGTCGACCCTCAAATTCCATGGGATGTTTTGCTACAAACTAACCAGAAATGCAAAACGTACTTCTTAAAAATTGTTTATGTTCTATGTAAAATTGATTTTTTTTTCCCTTTAATACTAAAATTTGGTCCATCTGTTGAGAAAACAAAATATTCTAAATATATACAAAGAGTAGAACTGCTTCATTCCACTAGCTATATCCTGTGGTAGATGCATTTTCATCAGTATGTTTGTCTTGCAGACAAAATGAATATCAGATGGTGGTTCTGAAAAAGGGCAGACCTAACATGAGGTGATTAGTTTCAAAAACAGATTTTTATTCTTGATAAATTATTACCAAATACAATCATCTGTTGATTGAGGATATAAAACAGATTGGTCATACCATAACCCACAGGTTAAATGAAAAACGGAAATAATAAGTTTATTTAACATAGTCTTGCATTAAGTTCCTGAGCAGTGCAAATCTAAGGCAAATAATTACATTTCCAATTTAAAGATACACGTTTGTTAAATCAGACATTTCTTGAGGTCATCGATGTCTTTATTCGCTGTTCTATCTACATTGTGTGCTATATGTGTACACAGACTTTTACAAACGTGTATAAATGTATCATTTCAACTTGTAACCAATGATTCACATACTTTGCACAAGACATCAAATGGAAATGCCATTGACATTTTATTCAATTAAAGTTGATAATCTATTACATTTGTAGATTATTTGTGAAGAAAATATAAGAAAACTGCTGGTCTATGAAAATAAACTCTAGTTGAGTACTACAAAGAAAGCAGAAAGAGCTTCTTATACCAGTTGGAGTCCTAGAAGCAAAGAATTTTGACTTACTAAAAGCAACTCATAACAATAGTTACCTAGCAGATATTATTGAAATGATGGCATAATTAAATATGGGTGTTTGAGGAAGAAATTATGCTCCTCAAACACTATCTTCTTTTATCTTAAAGCAGTTATAGCTGCACTGTGTTTAACGTGAAGATGAAAAAAACCCAGTGATACTAAATTTTCCCAACATTCACCTACAGTTAACTAAAAATTGTGGCATATTATCACATTTTCATTGGATGCTATGACAGGTTATCTAGGAAACATTCCCTACATAAAAGTTCTCATGACAATGATAAAGTTACAGCCATGAATATAAGCACTTCAAGTATACTAGTGACAAGCTTACAAAATGAATTCACAGAAATTTCACATTCTTAGAGACAGTTCTGTGACAAGATTTTAAAACAAAGCTACCTGCTGACTAGAAGTGTTTACTTTCTTCATGTTCCATTACCTGGAATTTTCCCACCAACCATAAAACTTATTCTGTTCTTCTGTTAAAACTTCTAAAAATGTAGGCTAAATCAATAAAAAGCTATTACTTTGCATCTCGTTTAGTTATTGTGCAAAATTTTCATATATAAGAAAAGCTTCACCCTCACTTATGCTCCAGCTCTCAGTAGCAGGTTTATTCTTACAACATTCAACATTCATACACATCTTTTACCATACTGGAGGAAAAAGAGGATTTTGCATTCTCAAGTAGACAAAACTATTTAAAGTGAAGAAAAATCAACATCATTGATTTCACTTTAACATAATTCTGAGATTTTTAAAGCTTTCATAAACAGGTAAGTGGGTTTGGAGATTTCTTCTGCATAGGAGCAATTGAATTTTACACTTCCCATTAAGCACTTGAAAGCAGCCAAGTAAATAAAGTTCCACGGACACGTAAGTTATAACTTTGGGTTTGTTTGGATCTTTTTTTCCCAGTTCTGTAGTAGGTATCAGAATTTTCCAAAATATAGCTAAATATTTTAATTAGGCAATTATCATATTTCAAATAGTTAATGAAACTTTACTGTTTAGAAAAGAGTTTAGTTACTTTTTTTTTTTAATTTGTGCTATTCAAATTATGATAATGGTAACTTGTTTTATTTTATTCAATGGTTTTGCATCTTCATTGCAGACTTTTTCCAGATGGGAATTAATGGGGATCCCTATGGAGCTTATCGTGGTTTCTAGCCAGTGAAATCTAAATATTTCTTGTACTACCTCTTGAATATCTTTTGTTCATTCCAAGTGCGATTACTCTGGATTTGATATAATTGACTCTTAAGCCTGAGACTCCTCTGAATACCATCATTTGGTTCATAAGGCATGAGGCACACTGAAGTAAACGGATCAGCAATCATCATTAGAACATCATTCACATGAAGTTTAACTCTTCCCTTCCTATCAGCCATCTGTATTTATTCTCCTGTTGCAACCTTCTCCCCACCCCACTCCTGATTTTTTGCATGGAAGAGGCTCCATGGTTCCTGTCAAATGCACAGGGGATTGACTGGTTCACAGCCTCTTTGGTGAAGTGTTCTTTTTGTAGTCTGATGTAAGTAACATACAGGAGAGCACCTACCTCTGATTATTATTGCATTTGCCATCTTTGTATTATGAAACAGTAACAGTAAAATTATACAAATAAATTTATATCAGACAGGAAAGGTGGAATAAACAGCATGAATGGGAGAATTCAAAAAAAGCACCCAAAGTCTCTCTCTCTTTCTCTTCCCATATTCATAACAGGCAAGAAACCAAACTTCTACAATATCAATGACTGACAATTCGTATCAGTCAAGTAGAAGCTCAGGGAGTATTTCTCAGCATTTACTATTCAGAAGAACAGAGTTCCTTTACTGAAATGGAGTCATCATCTTAGTTCAGTACCTTTTCAGAGGACCTGCAAATTAATACATGGACTAATCTTGTAATTTTCTGTATATTCTCTTACTATTTAAAAATGTACCAAAGAATTACCATCTTCACATGGGCATCATTAAGCAGTTTAAATAAGGATTCTCTGGTGTTCTCTATTCTTCCTCTTCGCTCTCCCTCAAAAGCTTCCAAAGTTTAGTTATGAGTATGGCCTTATCTTAGCCTGTAATTTTCACAAAATATCATTGCTGCAGAGACAAATTTAACCATGCTTAACTTAGCAAATAAATCACTTGAACGCAACATTACATAGCTCCTGAGGATCATAAAGTAGGTCTAGCATGGAGTTGTCACTAAGAAACAAAGACAAATTACATTTCCACTAACCAAATAACTTCCTATCAGTGGGCTCAGCTGTGACAACAGAAATGTTTGTCTTCTCTTTTTCTGCTCTAGGACTGAGAGCCAAAAGAATGCTCAGTCACTACTGTGGATGGTCCCACAAAGAATCTCACTCTCTGACTTTTCCACTTTTTTGGTTTTGTTTTTATTTTTTTATGCTCCAGAGAGCATTTGTTTGATCTATCACCTTAAGTAAGGTGAACAACTGGCAAAGTCTGCACCTGCCTCACATCTCATAAAGTGAGATTATGTAGTGTGTTGGCTAAATATGTATAGGTTTTTCTGCCAGGGATGAAAGTATGCAAGAATATCAATCCTGTATGATTGAAAAAGTACAAAAATAATGTGCAACTCTTTCTTTCTGTAGGGAATGTCAGTGAAACTCTGAACAATTTTTTATTCTCTAGCATCAGCAGAGTGTGTTCACATCTCTCTGAAAAGGAGATTTCTGTGAGTCTTCTAAGTATCTGACCAAATGTCTTGCAACCTTTCACGAAAAAAATTACCAAAAGCACAGTCCATTTTCATGAAAATTTCCTCTTTAGCCCTCTGGGTTCCAAAGTGTACTAGCTTTTTCCCTTCCTGGCTCTAGGAAAAGATAGAAACTCTAAAACACAGGTACTAGCTAAGTAAAAACAGGACGAGACTTGCTTGTTTGTTTGTTTTGGCGGTTGTTTGCACTATGAAAGGCCCCATATGGGAAACAAAGAAAGAACCCTCAGATCCTGGCCGAGACAACTGCAGGGTGATAAACTGCAGGCAGAAAGAAAGGAAAGGGACTTCAGAGCACAAGATTTAAATACCTACCAAGTTTAGGCTTCCTCTTGCCATGCAGAAGTTAGCTGAGGGATGTGAAACAGTCTAGGGCTTCAGGAGAGCCTAAGAATAACCACCAGCGGAAGATCACACTGTCTTTTCACCCAAGGTCCTTTTACAGATGTAAGGAATTAGAGTTAGGGACCTGGATCAAAATCAGAGCTATTTTCTGCAGTTCATCATGTAACTGAAAAAGTAAAAGCACTCAAAATATCTCCCAACCTTGCCTGATGTACAATTGTAAAAAAGTAACAGAAAGAAAGGAGTCCCTATATCACACCATTCTGTTTGCATGCAAAAAAAGTTCCAGAGAGTCAGAGAAGAGCAGCTGCTCTTTTCACTAACCAGCTCAAGACTTTCTCTATTGAAAGCTATTTTACATTCAGAAGGATGACAGGTTTTTGAAGCCAATGGATCAACAGCCTATTTCCTTTGACTCTCGCCAAAATGCCAATTTTATCAAGGTTGAATACATAAATAAAGATAAGAAATAGCCATTTAAAGTAGTTAATCTTTATTCCTCTTTTGCTTCAACATCAATATATAATTTTTGCTTTAGTTATGTTTGAAAGAACTGGTCTTCACAACAACAAATTAACAGGAAGATGTCTTGGACAGCATTTCAGAATATCCATAAATATACTGTGCAACTCAAATCAATATATGTTGTTTCTACCATTTGAAATGTACATGGATTTATCACAGTGGTGATATTGGGTGCCACAAAGTTTTAACTACACAGTTAATTTCTCCTTTGAGTATTCATTTGTAGCTTATGAGCAACAGCATCAACAACATACAACAGTATAATATAGGATGAAAACTTCCCACAAAAGCCTTTCTAAAGAATGAGCACTCTATGGAGACTCTTTTCGGGAAAATTAATCCTTCAGAAAGAATAATCTCCAGGCTTTGGAGATCATTTACCTTCCTCAAAAGCAAAAGAGATATCCTAGCAAATCTATTTATAGTATTTTTAGAGCAAGCCTTTCAGCCTTTTGCTTTCAGCAGTTCCATAGCTACACAGGAAAAGCGTGACACAACGTATGCAACGGTAATGAGAAACAAAACAGGATCACCCAGAGCCTGATAGCCATTCAGTGTGATGGAAGTGAGCGCGTGTGTGGTGAAACTCTGGCTCCAAGACAGTCACACTGTAGATCTCTCTTCACCGAGATCAGCTGCCTGCCTGCCTTTACCCATTCTGGACTTCTTCGTGCTGCTCAAAACTGTTTCTCCTCTTGTTGGGACAACAGGGCAGGGTGTTTTCTATCAAGTAAAAATCCAGAGATGCTCACTGACGCTGAAGATGAAATGAACTGGCTGTTGTATAATCAGAACACATTCATGTTTCCTATACAACTAACTTACATTGATTGAAGTTATGATGCAGCTACCTTGATAACCTTGAGCTCCCAAAGAAATATCTTCATGCCATGTGTAGAAGGTGAGACTAAAATTCTGCTTTCTAAGAGCAGGATAATATGCAATTATTTATTACAAAGTGATATGAAAACAAAAAAGGCCATGCAAAAAACTAAAATACTGCTTTCTAAGAGCAGGATAATATGCAATTATTTATTACAAAGTGATATGAAAACAAAAAAGGCCATGCAAAAAACTATAGTATTATTTTTTTGTGTCACAACTGATAAGCATTCACCACAAAAAGTGCAGCTTTTGTAATCCCCATTTTTCAGAGGTGTGGACTTGCAGGACAGTAAGGGACAAATACAAAATTGCTGAGTATGCTCAAAGAGGAACCTGAGTAATGAGATATAGCACTATCTTTTCTAAATGGAAAAAATATAAATAGAAAGGGCAGGAAATGCTATTAGTGAAGCTTTAAAAAAAAAAAAATTAACAATTTCATACAAAGGCAAGTTTTAAACTACTTCCAAAGATGTGAGATACATTTAACAATTTCCTTTTCCCATGCCTGTTTCTTAGACTACCATGAAAGAAAACATATTGCAATAACAGAACTGATGCTGCAAATAAATATATCAGAAATGTCTTTATTTTACCAGCTGTTTCACTTTCATGCGCAAATTCAGTTATTTTTCAAAATTCACTAGTATGATCATCAAGTGTAACAGTAAAAAAAATCCAGAGTCAGCAATACTAGAATAACCGCAAGAAAACTTCTGCATTACAGAAAAAACCCCCAACATTTTATGCCTGCATTCTCCTTTAAATAACCTCTAATGCCATTAAGATAACTTGTAAGAATCACCATATTATCACTGATGTTGCTGATATAGTAGCTCTGCAAAACACAAGGACAGTTGTTGAAACAGAGACATGGTTAAGATCCATTGAGTTCACTGCTAGATAGGGGCTAGCATTAAGTTTCAAACTTCACAGTGACAAAAACTGGGAAATATATGAAACTTCAGGGTGAGATAGCAGAGATGTGCTGACCTTGTAAAATATACTAAACCAGAGACGATTTGTGTATCAAACAATTTGACTGCCAAATATTCACAATTATGTGATCCACCATGTTAGCTGACAAACCACCAAAGTGCAGGACAGTAGCCTTACACAGTACATTTCTCTTTTGCCACAGAACAGAAAGGTCACCTGGAAATATGTCTAGGGCTGAATTCTACCTGCACCCTTTAGTATTTGAAACCACTTGTCAAGAAAACTGGGATCAATGTAAAACACAACAGTAGCTCCCCTACATGTTGAGTGGCCGTGACATTTCAACCATGCGATTTTATAGCAGGCAACAAACAAGATTGGGAATTCAGGGTTAAAATCTCCAGTGAAATTTCGTCTTATAAAGTAATGAATGTTGACCAAGAGAGTAAATCAAATGGATCTCCTAACAAACTGAAAACAGCTGTTTGGCTGAGTGTGTCTCTGATTTAAGTTTGGTAATTATTGCCCTACTGTGGCTCAAGGTTATTCTGTATTAGTGAAATAGGATATCATAGGAAAAGAATCCAACTTCTTAATTTACTGTAGCATCAAAAATTCCACTGTATAAAAATAAGCCGGAAATGTAACCTTCTAAAAACTTACCTATAAACCTTCTAAATGCCCATTTATCCATTCTTCTCATGCACAATTGCACAAAATTTGATTACAATAAACTGGAATATCTAATGCCAAACAAATGACATGTTACCTTTAGTCACTCCAACTATGTTTTCACACAAATACACGGAAAAACAACTTTATAAACTTGGAGTCAGTGACAAAGCATCTTGGCTTAATAGCCCACTCCCTGGACTACTATGGTCTATGTTAGCACACACAAAAATGGTTTACATTCTTACAGGAAGAAACTTTCTTTTAAAGTCTCCTCATACCAATAGCAGCACAAGATACAAAGCCACTAAATTTAATTTTTCAAAGTTTAAAAACTTGTTTAAGAAAGCATGGTAGACATTCGATTAATGAAAACTGAGTTCACTTAATTAATGCGTGATCCGCTCTTAAATCCAAACTACACTGTGGTTTTATTAGCTGCTTTTATCTAGGTTATTAGATGTCTTTATTACCTAAAAAACATGAATCAATTATCTATGTTAATAATGTAATTACTATGGTATTATTGATCTGCTTGTTGGACATCAAACAGTGTACAAGTCCACGGAAGAATAAAAGTGAGTCTCCAGCCAATTAAAATGTCTAAAAAATGAAGAAAACTCCTGTGTGTTCTGTGAACAGCTTAGTAGGATTTCTGCTCTGGAAATTCAACAACAACAACAAAATTGGCTCTCCCTCAGACACAGACTGCAATTTTTCAGTCAGTAGCAATTACTGTACATTGCTAGACTGAATCTTCAATTCTAACACAAAAATATTTTAATAAACAATAACACAACCCTTGAAAATTATTACAAATCAAACTGCTTATTCTTTCTGAATCTTTCTTTCAAGACAACTAAGAGTCTTAAAATAAAATTATTCAGGTAATTTAAGGTCAGCTCCAAGTAAACACTGAACACAGTTCAGTGTATTATTAGAGAAGTAATTTCATTTAGAGAGTGAGTTATCATAGATTAATTGCAAACGGGCACTTCAAGAGCAACCTTACTTTACCCAAAACACCATACTCTTCTTTTGGTTTCCTATTTTCTCTGTTGAGATATATACGAATTAAACCTTTGCCAAAACAAAATGTGCATATATACACTCTAAAACTGTGAAAATTACTGATTATATGCCACAGAAATAATCTTTTGAAAATACCACTGTGCTAACAATTTTTAAAGACTGGACAGACTCAAGTAGGAATAGTACTCTACTACTACTCAAGTAGTAAAGTGAGTGTTCATTCATTTAAAAAAAAAGTGGGCTCTATGCAAGTCTTTCTGCATATATAACACAAAACAGGCAGACTTCAATCTGAAATCCCTTCTGCATATTCTTTGCCAAGCAGCAATTTCCATACTGACATTGTTTAAATAATCATAAAATAGAAGCCAATAAAGGCACTTTGGCTATGGGAAGGATCAAGACTTACACCCAGTCAAAGACCCCCCAGCAGCATAGCTGAAGAAACCAACTAGAAGCAAGTGAAGTCCCCATTGTTTTGAACTAAGGATCCCATAAGAGAAGAATTGAAAGAGAAAGAAATAGAAGGACACAATAATTCCAATTTATCTGCTGATTTCAAGATCCTTCATACTTATGGTAACATCAGAGATAACTTCATACGCTAATTACCACCTGAAGTACAGCGAGCTCCAGCCTTGCCCCTTAGAGAAGGATGGGAAGCAAATCACCTAAAAACAAGGTCTACTGACTTGGGCAGCTTCAGAGGTTTCCACACACGCTTTCAGGAACCTCTTAAAAGAATTGTTCTAGCTGCTTCTCAGTCTGAATGCAGTCCAAAACCATCCAACTTTAGCAGTTTGGCTTTACTAGAAAATAGAGGGTTAGCCTGAAGAAATCTTCGGGCACCTGCAAGTCATTCTTCAGAACCAGCATCTGATGTAAACTTTCACATTACCTACCATTTTATGTATCAATTTATGCATAAACACACTCTGGATCTTTGATTGACACCAAGTGCTGTCATAACTAAAGACAATTATCAATTATGTATTAACATGCTGTTTCCCTCTGGCACTTCACTTCATAGAAATGAATCACAAATATTCCATTAAAATGAGGATGCAGATGGAAGAGGATCAAAACAGATCACCTTGTCATTAAGCAGACTGAGTTGGGCTTAGTCTGAATAGAAGTGAAAGAAGTCTTTCACTGGCATTTAAATTCAATAAAGTTGATTTAATTTAACATATTGATTTCCATGAAAAACATAAAATAGCTAGCAAAGGATTACAAGCTTCTAAAATAAGACATGGGACAACTTGATGCACACATTTCCAAGGAGCTCTGTTCAGGAGACACCTAACCCTGAAGGCAAATCTTTAAGCTTAATGTTCCAAAAGCTCCTGGCAATGCTTCTGTGCCCATCAGCATCTGCCTTTCACAGCTAAATTAATCCCTGTTTAAGCCTTTCCAGGTTTCAAACCTTAAGCAGAGCAACACACAAGCCACATGAGGGGTTCAATCCAATATGCAAACCAACAATATACTTGACGCATACAGACAGGTATCTTGTGATACACAAGACAAGGACCTTGTGAAAACTTATCTGTGGGTTCTCATTAAACGCCAGTAAAAAAAGTAGGTATTTGTCGTGCTCAGCCTCAGTCACTTTTTTTTAATGGGAAACCTTAGAAATCTGGTTCAAATCTTAGGATTTAAATCTTTCTTTGATCCAGAACTGGTTTGGCATCTTCTACCTGACAGAAGCAGGTACAGGCTAGCTTCAGTTTGAGGTTGCCTTTCAGCAGTAGTGCTGAACAGCATCATTGTGCAGAAAGAGTAAAATGCACAGCATCAGAAATAGTCTATAAAAGATAAAGCATGCCTTTATTGTTTAAAATTTCAGACTGACCTAAAAGCACAGTGTGCTATGTTCTGGTATGGAGGGCATCAACCCAGGGTGTTTCACTTCCTTAGAAGCAATCTAGCCAGTTTTGGATCTGGTCTCCACACAGGAATGCAGAAAAGTCTTCAGCATGATCATTCTATCTTATAAGTAATACACAATATAAAATTTCACTATGTTAATTCCGTATCTTCCAAGGGAATACAGAGTCTTGAATATTCACTGAGACAGTGCTATAAGGTAACTATAAGGACTGGTATAATATCAAATTAACTACCTCTTCTGAAATATGACAAAATTGACCATTTCTCTGCAATTGCTATCACAGGGCAGAGAATCCAAAGCAGACTGCTCATTTACAGACGATGGCTTAGGTCCTTCATCTTTTAACTCTGGCTTACACGATTTACATAACAAGAACATCCTTACCAAACCCCAAAACATTTAAAAATGCTTAAGCTATGGTTTCTCCTCAAAACATGTAATAAGGTAAAATGTTAGTTCTTTAAAACCTGCATTACATATTTTTCCTTGAGAAAACCAATTCCTATTTCCCTGTTTCATGTAGGAGTCATTACTTAGCTCCACAGAATGCTTCTGTTTCCTCTGTCTCTAAAATACCCGAATGCCTAACAGAGAAAACAAGTCAGAGATACAGGAACCGTTATTTTAATCCCCAACAACGTTCAGTTGACATTTTGTTTTGTTCTGTTTGCATGGTGTTTTTCATTTTAAGATCAATGATGTTTTCCTCTTAATTAAATTATGCTTTCACATACTAACACACAAAATTAAAGATGAGCTCATCCACCACCAAAATGCCCCTGCAGTCAGAATGTAATTGTATGTACTTTGAAATTTCAAATGACAAATTCTTAAACAGTGACTACAAGACCCAGCAATATATGACTTCTATTGGTTGATATTTTGTATGCATTGCAAATTTCTTTCTTGTACTATACTAAAGACAGACATGATAAAAATAGAGGACAATCTATAACAATGAACAGAATCAAATATTTGATTCCTCTGCCATTTTGTAATTCACACTATGGAGTTCCCCTCTCTTCACAACACATCTGGAACAGTGTCCAGCACTACAACGTTTCTAAAGCTTATTTTTGTAATACGATCCAGAGAAGAGGTGAGCTCTTTAAATCTCCTCACCGGTCAGAGTTAGAAAGACCTGTTCTGAATCTCTGACATCTACAGAAAACAATTCAAAAAGGGGTATAATCTTGGGCTAATTTACTAAAAATCTTAACGCTGCTGTCAATATCTCAGTATGTGGCTATCAGCAGTGACAGTATGCAAGTGTCCTTACACATACTGCAAGTCACTGCCCAGCTGTACAGCAGCTGGCTCCAACTAAGCCCAGAACAGGTCAAGGGTGATGTGAATCCTCAAAGTACTGCTGGCTTGTTGTGTTTACCTTTGATGGCCAAAGAGTGCAAATGGCAGAAAAAGAAAACAAACGCTTTCCTTAACCTTGGATTTCCTAAATGATTTAATGTCTTTGTATCCTATGAGAAGCAGTTCAAAATGTGACACTTGTATCTCTAGACTGGCCATTAGATGTTACAATGCATGTACCAGAGAGAGCAGAAGCCATTAACCAGGCAGACGTCAGTAGCCTATCTTGACAAGGTCTTGCTTGGAGTTATCCACAAAGACATCTGCTGACCTAGCAGTCTCAGTGGTTTCTCAAATAACATTCTACTGATAGGTACATGACTTCTAACTTACAAAGCCAAAGGGTTGGGATTTAACCAATTTCCAGTCTTTTACATGCCAAAGAAATTGTTCTGTTCTAAAGGTGTCTAGCAACATAATGCTAGAGCAGAAATGACCAAAGGAACTATTATAGTGATTCAGCTGTGGAATGAGCTAGACTGCACCACAGCTCACAGTATTACATAGGACAGAAGAATTTCTTTAGGAAGATTTCTATATTGATTACAATTTTATTCTTAGTATTCACCAAGCAGATAAAAGTAAAAACATGCACTGTAGAAAAGCACGCTATACACTCTACTATAGGAATCTAGTGGTACAAATAAAGAGCCCCACACATGCCCAGAAACCTTGTTACCATTCTATGTCAAACTAGGTACTTCTCACTATACTTTGAATTCTCTACTCACTTAAGTGACTTCATGAACTTCTGATAGTCTTGCCATTTGAAAGCTAACCCTCTTTTGACATAGTACTTGGAATATAAACATGGTATATGGGTACAGAATTAAACAACCTGATAATTAATGAAAACATATAGAGTTCAGGGAAGAAAATAGAGGTACAGGTGAGCTATAAAAGCAGGAACTTAAGCCAGTTCTGCTCAAAAGAACTTAACACTTGGTTACTGCTCTTGGTTACTAGCATGGCTATGCCACAAGATGAGGGTAGTCTCATCTTCTTGGGCTTTCCACTTCATTGCTCTTTTTCTACACCCTCTTTTCCCTCCACCCATGTCCCCTCCAGCCCATCCACTTTCAGTTCAATTTTCATTTTTAAGTACTAATTCAGGTACTTTTTTTGAAAAGTCAGCAAGGCTATTTTCTGTTCTGAGAATAACTTTGGTAGCAAGAGAGGAAAAGAACACCAAAAAATTACATCTCCTGTTGCATATGATGGTCCTAAAAACTCACCAGCAACCACCTTCTTGCTGTGACCTCAGAAATTCTGCAGTCTTTGCTGTATAAGAAGATTTACCACAGGATAGGTGGGTTCTTATCCCATCTAGCCCACAGCCTCATGTTTAGAGAACAGGCTGTGGCTAATTTGGGTCTGAATCCTCTCAAACTGATCTCCACAAGACATTAGGCACACAACTAGTCCTCATGACGTCATCTGGACTACTCATACCAGTTTCTCACCAGCAGCAAAAACTTTCCACTGTTTGGCTTTAAAAATGACATAAGCAGGAAATAAATAGGTTGCCACCAGCATTTCCTCAGACACATGGATCCAGCTGATCTCTGGTAATGATTTTGTGTTTTGCATCTTGAATAATGAATCCTGGTTTTGTGTTCCTCTACTTACTAGCGGGGCTAGACACCTACTTTTATTATGGATGTAGGTGGTTTGATTTAATTGCAATGGAAACCTTAAGACCAGCTTACATATAAAACTGTTCACATTTCAGAAATTCCCCTATGGGCATTTAAAATCCTTAGATTTAAAGCTCAGAAAATCAAAATATTCTTAATGCCAGGTAAGCACAGTTAGCACAGATGATACAAAGTACCTTAGAGTTCTGTGATATTCTTCGACCTCAAAAAAATATTTCAGATCAATTTGTTTTATACTGGTAGGTGACTATATAAAATACATACACGTATGAAAACAAAGATATGGCCCACGTACATATTCACAAACAGTTCAGGAATGTTCATGCTGCCTTGCTTTGGACTCAGTTCTATTCAAAGACACATATATAATAAAGCATTTAGGAATTTTTTTTTTAAATCAATATTTTTTACAATATAAGTTTTTACATGACCACTAAACTTCTATTTCAACAGTCATTCACATTACTGTAGGCTGTAATGACACTGAATAATGCTCATCCAAATAGTCTCACTGAAATCAGGTAGAGGCAGACTGACAAACAATTACTTCTAGATGAGAGAACTCACGTAAATAGTCGCAGAAAAGTCAGCTGGACTGAGCAAGTCAACAATTTTGACAGCCTGGATCTATATAAACAACTACCAACACACTAACTTTAAGAGCAGCTCTGCTCTTACCATGCCTTTGCCTATTGTAAGTTTGATGTGGTAATTGTTTTTTCTTAAATCAGTATCACTAGACTATCTATAGCTGAAGACAGCTGTGAATCCCAACTTATAAAAAAAAAAGTGAATGTTTTATCTTATCTTGCAGGCAAAGAGAGCTTATAATTGTTACTCTCTCTAATAATTTTTTTCCTCTTTCATTATTTCATTTAAAGTACTTTAAGTAATTGCAAAAGAAACTGGAAAATATTTTCCACATAATAACACTAGAATAGCTGAATGTAATCCAATGTAGTCTTAATAGATATGAATTGTCACAGATTGCTGTTTTCTAAATAATGTTTTAAAACATCTTGCTCTTTATATTTTAACATCTAGATTTTGAGGTCCAGTTACAAGTGTTTACTATAGAAAACTCGGTCAAGCTGGTGTTTGACCTTTGACAGGAAGCTGCCCTCACTCCAGCTAGTCCCAACAAACTAGGCCCAAGACAATAAGCTGCTTTATAGCTATTAGGTAGGCCAGTGTGTTTCTCCAGGAAGACCTCAAGCTGAAAAGCCAACACGCTTGACAACCACAGCCAAGGTACCAAGGGCCCAAGCACTAGACATTAGAAAACAAATGGAAAAGCACACATGGCTACATCTGGAATCCTAATGGGCCACCAATGGTTCCCAGCTAAAGGAAGAATTACCAATGTTATTTTATCATCCCTTGTGCTAACTTAGCTGTTTATGTACAGCAATAAATGATTTTTTAAAAACATATTTGGGTCATTATGTCATATACCACCAGCAAGTACGATTGTTTTATTGTGCTTGGAGTCAAAATACACTGCTATACCCAGATGTGAGGGAAGTTCAAAACCTCTAGTCCTTCTGTATTCATTCCTGTTGGACAAATGGATTAAGTTTTTAAAAGGGAAACTGAGAATTTTTATGGCCTGTACTCCCATCTCACTAGTAAAATTCGCACTGATATTTTCCTACAGAAGTTTGCCTTGCCAATGATAACATTAAATATTACCTTAGTAAGCAACCCAAAATTTCAACCAACAGGAAATGCCACACATTTTATTGTCAAAACATCCCCATTTTCTTCTTCCAAAGCCACAAGATGTTATATAAAAGAAATAATTTTTTTTTTTTCTTTACCTGAGCCCCTATTGAATTTCAAGGCAAAGTAATCATTGTGCTGTGGAATGAAACTAAAATACATAAATATTAACAGACTTAATAAAGGAGGACTCTGCAGTTATGGCCCCAAATTTATATGTGCAAACCCAGCCATTTCCAAAATCTACAATCAGAATATTGTGTTTCCATGTAATGAAACACGGGATTTGTGTAAAGACTCCTGCATAGTATTTCTAACCCTAGCACTATGGCATTTAAACTTTGAGATCAAAGCAGAAAAAAAAGTTAGATCCTCCAGAAGTTGCTTCTTGAGAAAGATAACAACAACTTAGAAAACAAACAGCACAAAGTATATTATTTTTAGATGACATTATAATAATTTAAACGAAGTGTTCAACATTTTTTTGCAATACTATTCTAAAACTGACTGTATCCCAACAGTTCAACATTTATCAAAAAAATATTTCACAACTTTCCGTTCCAAAAGACATTGAAAGAATTTGAAAAGAAGTGCAATTTAGCAAGTGACAACTGCATGCAATTTCAGTAAATGTAATTCTAATAGTATTAACATTCCTTTTAATGGAGGCTGGATCAATTTGCAGTCAAAATGAACAAACAATTCAAAGAAATCAAGTTTTTTTCCCCTTCCATTCACATTCCCTTTTTTTCCTACTTGATACTAGCCCTGTTGCACTTTCACTCCATTTTTTTCCACCTTTTTTGGGGGTGGCTAGTGGGGGTGTCCAGGCTGAGGAGTTGGTGGGAATGGTAGCTCTCAGTTAAGAAAGCCATTTCTCACAGAAGAAACAGAAAACTTAATAGAAATACACCAAAAATCTACAACTCCACAACAGAATACAGTTTCCCATGATCTAATTTTTTTGGTATCATTTAACATCAAGGTGCAGCTGAACGGAGCTGTAGCTTCTTTAACCTAGCTAGGAAGGTTGCTAAGAGTGTGCACACACTTATCACACAGGTTAAGCTACAGCTGTGCCAAGCCTTTCACAGCAAGTGCAGGGCAAACCCTGTGAGGAAGACTGCTGACAGGCAAATGATCCAAATTAGACAGATCACACTGTGATAAACACGTGCATGTCCCAGACATGCAACGCTTATGATGATGATGCACTGAGTTACATTCTCAAATATGTTCCAGTGAATCAAGATGGATGAACTGGTCAATAACCCATAGATGACTTCCATTAAATCAGCTGGGAGAAGATGGCTCAGATTTTAGGGATTCTTCTATCAAATAACTGAAATTACTTCAACACACAATGACTAAAGAAATAGCAAATAGGAAATCTATCATCAATACTAAATGTTGCTTCTTTTCAAAATAGTTTTGATAACATTATTTTTCTTTTAATATTACACTACTGGTAACCCTTATTTGCCATGGAAACACAAACATGAATTTGATACCCTGTAACAGTGTTTCCGAGGCTGACAGCACAGTGCAGAATGTGAAATTTCCTTGCTTCTGCTGGAAGCACAACTAAGTAAACAGCTAAGTGTTTCCCCTGATTTCCAGGAACAGCAGAAATACATTAAGTCTAAAGGAAAAAAATACATGCCAGCAACTGATCTCTAGAAAGTCGCTTCAGAAGTTTCTGTTCTGTTTCCAAAAGCTACACTAAACAGGGAAACAAAACACTTAAAAATTTCATTCTTGCACTGCTATAAAGTGCCACATCTCTATATGACATAGTGTGCTATATTAATGTTTAACTTTGGGATGATAGTATATATGTCTATATATGTCTATATATATATCTATATATACACATATATATGCTAACATCTATACACAGCAATTTAAAATTATTCAGAATACCTTTTCCTTGCTGCCTTTCCAGATGTTTTTTTACTTAATGAAAGAAACAGAGCATGGATTAGAGAACTGTTTCAGAGAAACACAGAACACATTGACAAATACTGAAAAGATAAATACATGTTTTCATACTCACAGAATGAAATATAAGATACCTTACATATGCCAATTACTCCCTCATGTTACCATTAGGAAAACTTGATCCTTGACAAAAATAGATTTAAAATATATTTAAATCCCACAGGACCTTATATCAGCAGAAGTGAAAGGAAAGGAAAACAAAAAAAAGATCCTCATTTTGTACTTCCTCTGCATATTAGTTCGTATTATTATTTTTCTCCCTTTTCTCCAATCCCTCCCTCCATATTCCCCACCTCTTCTTTCTAAGGGAAGAGATATTAAACGATTTATTAATCACAGTGTTTGCTACATTCACCTGTGCAAGACTATTCATCTTAAGCACAATTTGTTACATTGAAACAAGTTTTAAATAACAAAGAAGGTTTGTACAACCACATCACAAACAGAATGAAAAAAACTTGATTTACAAAATTCTTACTAATGAGTTCTGTTCTTGCCACACGGTGTTTATATTTTCATATACGGAAACTAATTCCAAAAGCATAATTTAAATACCCCTTTCAAAAACACTGCTGGTATATATTTGCAGTCTCCATTATGAATTTTAGATGTATTTAGCAGCAATGATGAATAATTTCTACAGTTTCTCACTGTACTCTCACAAATCAATTAGAACACATCAGCTTTCAATTTTATTGGTCTGGCATTTTTTCATTTTATTGTGGAAAAAATGTGTTTTCCCTCTAGTGACTATTTGGCAAATATGTGTTGAGCATTTCTACCATTAATTAAAGTGGCTATTTTTTGTTTACTTCTCTATATCCCAGTATCTCCAACAATTTTAAAAAGAATGTACTCAGTTGGCAAGGGGTCCATTTAACAGCTTTATACAGGACACCAAGGTATTTTGCACATTTTGGGTGCATCACAGAAATGGTGACCTCTTCAAAGAGTCTCTTTGAAGAGGTGGGGTCAACAGTTTTGAGAAGGTAATTATTTAGATAAACACTCCCTATTAGACAATAAGAAATACTTTAAACCAGCGCATAAGTACATTTTTAAAAGCAAAGAGATGTTTGCAAATGGTTATGAAATACTTCCACATGTGATCATATTTTCACAATAATGGTGACTATCAAATATTATATTGCACATTAATTTTTATTGTTGAATAAGATAATGGAGCCAAGAATGCTGTAGACTGTAAAGCACAGCCTGTTGCAGCTTATTTCCTGGCCAATTCTTCATACCACAGATGTCGGGCAGCTATCCCAAACCATTCCACATATTTACTGGTGCTCTAATTTCTTCATATTAGAAGTCCTGTGTTTAGCTGTTCTCCTCAGTAGCATTAACCAAGCAGTTCATAAAATCTGTTTTTAAATGCAGCTGCAAATATCAAACTGCTTTGTGAAGCCACTTGTTTCATGTTCCCCTTAAGACCACAATCTGCCATTAACAGAGACTAAATGGCCTGTGACTTAGGCAGAGAAAGTTGTTCAAAAGCCAGCTAACATCTTGTTTCAGAGGGTACTTTTGAAACAAATGTCTAACGTCAAGTTTAAATACAGGTCTATAATTAACTATGTGGAGCCATCAGAGCTTAAATACAAGCACTGCCAATACGGTGTCCTGCTAAAATTAAATTTTAGTCTTTCAGAGGCTGAATGGCCATAAACCCTTTAGGCAATATTAATAATGCAGACCAATATAATTTCAACGCAAAGTAACCACAGGCCAGACCATCCAGCAAATGCATATGCAATTGAAGACTTTTCAAGTTCACAGCAGCCCAACACTATTCCTACTAACATCAGTGACAGGCTAAATTTGCACACGTGAACTGAAATTCACTGTCTTCCAACAGAATTTTATAAGCAAAACCATCCAGGTCTAAAGTTGAATCTTAGGACAGCCCCAGACAGTGTATCTTACTGAAGGCAAAAGTGTCCAAAATATGAAGGTTTGTAGAGTACTAAATTTTGCCAGGGGTGTACAGCTGACTGTGGTCCAGGGTTTTTTTAACATAGACCACTGTATTTTTTAAAGGCAGAGAGTACTTCATTGGCAAGGAGAAAGGCAGGAAATTTTTCTTTGGCAGGTTGATTTCCTTTTTTGTTTTGTTTTGTTTCTTTTTCTTCTTCTTTTTTTTTAGTTTTAAATTAGCAGATGTTTGAAGCTGCTCCAAGGTTTGGAATGTGGAAGAAATCCCAGTGGAGATAGATTAGTGGCAGAAAGCAGGTGAGGTAGTCAAAGGTGGATGTAAATACAATTTATCAGATGAATCTGCAGTTTGTCACATTGGTATCACCATTGCACATGTGGCATATATAAAAGCTTTGGCAACTGAGAATGAACATCATTCCTCTAGCCAGTGTAGCTAGAGAGAAAATGCATAGCAACACAGGGATGTGGTACAAATAAATGATCCAAGAAATCGTAGATTTTGCAAAAATTCTACAGCATGTGTAGAAAGGGCATGTGCAGGAGTTCGACTAAATAAAAGCCCCAGAACCACAAACCACAAAAAAACCCCAAATGAACACAGACACAAGCACCCCTTACCCCTCATCTTCCCTTCCCCTCCTTATCTCAACAACCGCCCCCCCAAAAAAAAAAAAAACAACCCAGGTCCTTCATAACTGGCAAACTAAGCTAGGCAAATGCCAGCTCTCAGACTAAGCATGAGTCATAATATGACCAATTTTTCTGGTCAAATAGTTCAGATATGATTCTATGACTCTTCCCACGTTCTTAGTTCTTACATGACAGTATTTTTAGGTGAAGCTTTCTACCACTTCTGTTTGGAAAAAACCATCCTACTCTGCTGAATGATTTGTCATTATCTCAGTTATATTCTCCTTTGTGATCCCCAATACTACAGCAAAGAAATATATTCATGCAAAAATTCATCTCGTATCTTCAGTACAAAATACTGCATATCTACTCAGCAAACAACCAGAAATTTATCCTTTTTTTGGCCTCACAAGATTACCAGAACAACTTCAATGGAATTGCCTGTATCTTTAATTTGCTGAATGTCCCCAGACTAAAAGCTGGAAAGTTGAATAAAGTCAGGGGACTCGATGCTTGGTCATTAAATTAGGTACGTGAGAACACTGGGTTCATTTGTGCATCAGTGTCATTTCACTGCAACAATAAAACTGCACATACAAAACATTGCTATCTTCTATAAGACAGGTAAAGTTCTTTGGTCCTCCTTTCTATATCATAAATAATTAGCAAAACATACAAACATACATACATATATATATATATATATACACGGATTACAGTACCAGTTCCCTCACACAATGGATGGCCAGAAATATGGGCCCCCACATAAAATCGAAACTGAACAAATTAAATTAAATTTATTAGAACTGTCTAAGAGGTGCTGAAGTCTGTCTCTTCCTCAAAAGCCCTAATTATTCTACAGTGTTACAGCCCTAACACCATTTGATGCCCACACAGAAATAAACCCATATAGGCTCTTTTAGTCGTGATGAAATGCTATGGCATCTATATGCCAGTGTAGTCAGGACTGGAAGTTTCCCTTCTATGGATGAAGAGACTGTCAGCACCCTGCAGCACACGTATATATGTACCAGGAGCCCTGGTAAAGAGGTGGGCCTGATGAAACTCCCTCCCTCTCCTTCTACCCAGTTCAGCAGAAGACTCTGGTTGAAGTCCAGCTAATATGACCAGGAACGGCTGAGGGAGCTGGGGTTGTTTACCCCAGAGAAAAAGAGGCTCAGGGTGACATTATCACTCTCTACAGCTATCTGAAAGGAGGGTGTAGCTGGGGGGAGAAGGGAGAGGGGGATGGTCTCTTCTCCCAAGTAACAAGCATTAGGACAAGAAGAAATAGCCTCAAGTTGCACCAAGGGAGGTCTAGATTACATATTTGGAAAACTTTTTTCACTGAAAGGGTGGTCAAGGGAGGAGCAGGTTGCCCGGGGAAGTGGTTGTCACCACCCATGGACATATTCAAAAAACATTTTCTCTTCAATAAACAAACAAAAAGCCCTGTTAACAGTTCAGCTGTGAATCATGTCCATTTCTTTCACTGATCACTGGAAAGTACCCAAATTTAATTATCTTTGCCTTCTTGAGAAAAAAGTAACCCCCAGACTTCAAAGCAAACTCTTACTTTTATTTTTGATACATCTTCCTCCTCACACATCCATCACTTTGCTTGTGCTGTTGTCCATTAAGACTTGCATGTCTTAAAAATTTCCACTTTCCATCTTCCTTAAATAACATTCTTCTAGCAGCCTAAACAGTGTGTGCCAAAACAGCATACTGTCACTACAACAAACAAAAACCCTTTATATCACATAAAAAAATAGTTTGTAAGTTTATGGCAAGACAGGACACACCAATATAATATTCAAGCTTGAAAAACAAAGAATACATCCTGAAGAAATATAGGAAACATTAGATGAAAAACTATAGAAAGCAGTGATGTTCTAAGCTAGGAGCAGTAATTCATCTTTGCCTGTTAAGAGTCAAAGAAAGAGGATGGATAGTTACTATATATTCTTAATCAATTTACCTTATCATTTAGTGAGGACCAGATTGTTGGTAATGAAAAACACATTACAGCGTCTAGATGCAGTTCATACTTCTAGCAGAGCCCTTTGCATTTCAAAAGTCATAGCAGAGCCTTCTGTAAGGGAAGCTTTTCAGAGACGTGCTTCAAGGCAAGAGCCGAAAGTAATACAACACGTGGAAGGGTAATGCCAGAACAGTCCAGAATGACAGGTAAATGCTTTGTGGGAAAGTGGTGAGAAGCAGCTCTAGTTGCAGAGAATAATGAATGCATTGCATTGTTTTATGTTGTGGCCTGCTGAAGGACGTGGTGCAGTGCAAAGAAACATTGTGTCAAAAGGAAATTCTGTATTGCCTCTATGAACCTGTATGAATTATATGTGACATCTTTGCTTATTACATCTTCTGTGCAAACATTAATATATGTGATACATACATGACACTGTAGATAGCTACTATAATGTACTAAAAGAAGTAAAATTTTCTACTGTGCCCTGCTTCTGCAAGCAAAGATTATAGAATTTGGGCTGATTACAGTTACCTCTGCAATTTAATAAGCCTATCTCCTGAATACAGCAACAATGTTCTTAGCCCCTAATACTTTAGCAGCTTTATTAAAATGAGCTATTGTGCAATAACTATATAACTATATCTATACAAAATCCTGTGAAACCATTGATAACTACAGATCCACATTTCTTTGAGAAGACTGAAGGTGAGAAATGGACTTTTTAACAAATGAGAAAAATATGTAGTTCACATGTGAGTGAATTCGGAGCTTCTTTTCTGAAAACAAGAGTAAATAATGCAATGAACTAATTCATGCAAGAAGAGACAAAGAATGCTAATAGAATTTATTCATTAAAAAATTACAATAAAATGCTTTTACAACTTTTCCACTTTCAAAAAATAATTTTAAATACAGTGATGGAGATTTTCCTAGTAGTATGTGGTTTTCATAAATATTTTGAACACTCTTCTTTTCCTCTCAAACTTTTTAAATCATTATGGCTATAAAGCCAAAATTTAGTTTCTCAGAAGGCCAAATTAAAACCTTTTGATGGCTGAAAATTGGCATACATCATACTAGCTGTGCTTCATTCAAGTCCTCAGCCAGCTTGTACTATTTCCATTATTCATCTACAGACTACAGTAAAAAATACAAACAAACAAACAAACAGCCACAACCCCACCTAGGCCAATCAAACCACTAACACCACCAAACGAAAAAAAAAAAAACAAAACAACAAAACAAATTCAAGGTTCCTAGTGCCAAACAGTCTACAGACATAAGGAAAAGAGGGAACAAAGAAATTTATAATTCTATGAAATGCAAGTGACTTGCCATGGTTTGCCCTAACTAAAATGTCAGTAAGGCTGTTTTACCACAGAAGTCAACAGAAATAGGTCAGTAATCGAGTGCAGGAGATGCTTTGATTGAAAGGTCCTGCTGCTGCATGAAGGTTGGTGAATAGCTGGCTTCAGAAAAGTACATAATTGAATTAAGAAAAATTAAAGGAAGTAAAATGCAGTTTGCAGACAGAACACAATTGCTCTGAGATGCAGATTTCAGACATATATGAGTTATAAGAATATTGATGGGGCAGTTACATGAATGGAAAGAAAATATAAATTTTCCCTTTCTTGGTGTTCCCTGCACTGCATTCTCACTGATGCAGCTATATACACAGCTGCATGCATGAAGCAATACTGATAGCAGTCAATAGTCACTCATCTGTGAGCTGTTTAACAGAACCAGGACTGTACCAACTCCAAACTAATTTAGATCTGAGATAGCTTTGGTCCAGACAGAGCCTTAATCCAAACAAGATGCTCCACTGCAGACCTCTGTCTCATCTTTAGGCCAAGTGGCTGTACTTCCACTGTTGTGGTCACCAAAATTTTCTTCCATTACTCCACTGAGCCATCAGTGTACATTCTTATGGCTTAATTTACCTGTTTCCTGTGATGAAAATGTAGTATTGCCCTGAAAACCCAGAGGAATTTAAAAAAGTAGGCGATACATAGAGGAAGCGTTATTCAAACTGCGGGTTCATGTAAGTAAGTTCCTCTGAACTAACACAGATGTCTGTGAGCCAACTGAGCAGACCCACTTTGCAGTCAGAGAAACAAGCACTTTTTTGCATGGTTTGACCCACCCTAAGAAAGGCTGCTAAAGCAGGTCAGATGACAAGTATCTGAAAGAGCCTTGATTACACCTAAGGACTCCTAAGGGCTATTGAGAGAGTCCAGAACAACCAACACAAACATGGCCGTCTAAAATAACCTGAAGGCTATTCGCTCGTGTGTTGCATATGCTATTTGCACCTGTATATGTGATGTTGGAATACTACACGGATGCTCCCTCCTCTGTCATCTAGGAATGCAAAGGAATCCACACGCACGAAAATTTTGCAAAGGCTAAAACTGTTTCATTTCATTCAGTTTGTTCAAATCTCAGATCCAAAAATCTGTAAGGGAACATGATTACACTTTCTGACTCTGCAGTCTAATCAAGCAGATAAATAAAGACGTTGAAGTCAATGCATTTCTCACATAATCAACCACTCAAAACCAGCACTTGCTGCAATTTGTGTACCTGCCTGCTCACCACAAAACTTGCACTGGAAATGCAAAAATGATCAAAAATTTCTTCTTCTTCCCCTCTTAGGCGCAGGAACTCAGAGCTGTAAAAAGGGAGTTCAGTTAGTGTGAAGGTATGTCAATATTGTGTAATAATATAGGGTTACAAGTATCAAGACTGCTTAATTCTTTTATCATTCTCAACAGCCAGTCTTCTCAGGACTCACTAACTGAGGAGTGACAATATTGTCATGTAGGACTGTTTTTAAAATTAAGACTGGCTACTAATTGCACATAATTCAATTAACTTGCAATCTCAGTCTCCCTTTAGTCTCCATGTTGTTTTGATACACATAGCCCAAACACAGGATTGCTACTTGGAAACACTTTGTTTTATCTACCTGGCAAATCTTGCGCAAGTCTGTTGTTCAGTGGTCTCCTCTTAATAGAATCACACAAAAGATTTAATGCACAATATCTTCAATGGGCGCCTTTACAATCACAAATATAGATTGATTTATTTGCTTATTAAAGCCTATGAACATTTACTATAAGTAAACAACGAGCCAGACACCCACAACGACTGTTTCACTGACTTATTTACGTTTTAGAACAATTTCTTGATTTAAAACTGCTTTTTACAGCAACAAAAGAAATTCATATTCTTTTGAAGAACTTGCAAAAGATTACTCTAATTTTTGCATTCTGTAAACAGACAATATTTAATCTGTTTAAAATTAAACTCTGAAGATCAATCAGATAGGCTTTTGAAGGGCTCAGACACAGCAAGTAGTTTAGCATTGTATTTGCAAGAGATACAGCCAGTTGTTTAGCCACACAGATATCATTTAGTCCATAACTTAAACAAGCACTGATAAATTTTTTTTTTATGAAAAGATGCTATCAGCAAAACAAACACAGTATTTCGTACTACTTCAAAGCTTATTTATAATGTGTTTAGAAATATTCAGTGGAAACAGGAAAATAATGTCTTGATTTTCTAAACTTTACAACATCTGCTTTTACTTACTTGCAGCATTGTAAAGTTCTCCAGATTTCAAATGGGTAGCTTTTCTTTTGTCTGATCTCAAATTTGAAAGTGTTCACTTTTTTTTTTACTCCACACAATTTTCCATTTTTCACTTAAGAAAATTCAGCCATATGAACACCTCTGCAGCCTTCTAACAGTGGCAAATAATAGTTAGAATAACTCAATATTTTAAATAAGCACATTAGAAACCTGCTAGAAATTACTCTTCCTCAGAAGACTAGAATTCCTACATGTTTATAATTTCCAAATATACATATGTAACTAACTCTTTTTAACCAGATATCATGCTGTTTATTTATACTACTGTCTCCCATTCAGGTATAAACTGCAGAAAGCACCATTTTCAATACATGCAGTTCTTTTCAATGGCTTGGCTCGTGGCAGTGACTAGAACTTTCGACAAGCAAAGGGCTTCTCCTCTGTGAGTCCTTTCCCATAGATAGGAAAAGTGTTAATCTAGCCAATAAGATGTAACAAATGCATCTTAATCACTTTTAATGGTTTACCATGGCCTATTTGAAGATGCAGTATTATATATAGCTTTATTTATTCTCCTTCACTATGTAACATTAAAGCTGTTGGGGATTTAGTGAGAAGTGATATCCAAAGCCTTTAAGCATGCTATCATATACTATCTGATTAATACACAGCAACATCATTAATAACTTCCTCTACCTGCTGAGAGATAGACAAGCTACTCCTGCTCATGAGTTACTTTTTGGCTGCACCAAGGTTAATAAGCTGGGTGCCTAATGCAGAGCATTTTATGTGGCTATGTACCTTGGCCTCCTGATCACCAGGATCAAGCCGATCAACTATTGTATGGTCTGGCTCCCATCTGGCCTCATACTCAGGTTTCCATCCCATCAATCAATAGCATCTGCGGGGGCAGGAGAAAGGAACTGGTGGAAATCTGGGTCTCAGCCCAGTATTGGGAAATGTGGGTGCAGGGTGAGGCAGAAGGCTTAGTTCGTTGCTTGAGTTTTGCTGCAACATGAGATGAGGTCAGCCTTTGACATGCCTACACCCTCGAGGTTGGAAATGCTACCAGGTCTACTAGCTTAAACATAGCTTCTGTGTGCATCACATGCAAAGCCAGTGAAGACAGAAAGATTTCCTGCAGAGTCCTTGAAAAAAAAAAACCCCAACAAAAGCATGTTTGCTCTGTACTGTAAACAGCTACACAGCACTGATGCTTCTTTTCTCATTCCAAAACAATAGAGGCTCAGTTTTAATTATAATTTTCCTCTTAAAACCATTATTTTTCACACCTATGCCTGGAACAGCCATGGGGTTTGCCAGCAGCAGCATGGTAAATACAGAAATGTAGACTGTAGGCTATTTCCTTACAGTGGAGGTGGAACTAGTCATCTCAGATCTGGCCATCTCAGGCTGAATTAATGTATACTAAGTGATTTTATATCAAATTCAAATCTGCACCCCAAATTCTCCTTTTCACACAATATTTCAAGGTTTACTTACACTGGATTCCTTTAACCTCAACCAAATCTATGACATATTTGGACCGTATTTAAACCCACTTTTGGCAAAAATTGTTTTCCAGTTTTATTTTACAAGTATTTGCTTAACTATTGCCAAACAGTAGGTAATTTAGCAAGATTTGTGCAAAGTTCTAGAGAGAATTTTCACACATGTATGTACCAGTGGGTAGATTTAATATTTTTGGTGCATGGTTTACCAGATTACCTTGGTAGCAATTTACCTGAACACGAAAAATTTTAAAGGGCAAGTCCCTGACATGGTATCACAATGATTTGAGACCTAGACCCCCACAGCAAATTACAGTCAGATCCTCAAGAAGCATTTTAGAGGGCTGCTCCCATTTGGATACTTTTACCTTCAGTGACTATCAGGGGAATCTCTGACCTCTGTAAAGGAAGATATGGGCAAGGAAAGTAAAAATTTAGATTCTCAGAAATGTTTCGTACTTTCTGTCCAAGACATCTGGCAACACACACTAGAATCTAGAGTTTGGTATGTTACAGGCTACATAAGAAGATGAAGTCTGTTTTTCTGCATCCTCTAGATGTGACGTTTTAAGATCTTCTGTTGTCCACCTATCCATGGACTTTGATTCTCTAAGCTATGGTGCCAGAGGAGATTTGTTATCTTCACGTAACTAAAAAAATGTCCTTTGCTATCTTTTTAAGGTTGTCAAAATACTCAACAAAAACTTCTTAAAGCAGAGAAAACAGCTCATTAACTAAAAGAGGCATTTTAGGCATCTTCCACTTTCTATACCACAGGTGTTGCCAGAAACAGCAGTGATTCTCCAGGTTTAACTGACAACACAGAGCATACTACTTAGCCAGGACAGTATTGACCTTTAAAAACTCAGCCCTCTTTGATAGTATTAATCAGCCTTCTTGTTCCTCAAATAAATTACAGGTGTGGATTTTCACAGGCAGGAATATAACTCAAAAGGCTTAAGGAATGGAGATAACTTGGGGTTTCATGAACATAAATTATTGAGTTCTAAGCTTATGTGAGACTAATGGGCACAGGTCAAAACTGTTACTGCTTCAGTGTACAATGAGGCCTCCTTGTGCCACGCATTTCTGGGGGGGCATGACACCTGGATCTGCCACTGAAGATTCCTGGATCACAACCTCAGCTGCTCACTGCCAAAAGCCCAGCTCCATTTTTTGTCACCTGCCCACATGAATCACTCTCTGCATTGGTCCATGCAGAGAAGAGTGAGAAAGGTGGGAGCTGAAGAAAATTTTGCATCCAGCAGAACGGTGTAGACAGAAGTAGAGGCTAAGAGATGGTGGGTGTAGAGTAAGATGTAGAGCACAGTTTAACTCAGCTTTGAAAAACTTTGACTTCATTAAAGGGTGGAATGATCAACCATAAGAAACTTCTCTACCAGACAATTTGTGGAATATACCTTTTAAAAACTCCATGATCTTTGTGATCAACCTTGAAAAATGTGTTATGGTAGAAACAAACCAGTTTTTCTATGGTATGGCCCTTCTAAAACTTTCTTTCTCTCCCACCTGTACCCAATGTCCCATTCTAACTGGTTGTACATATGCTAAAAGAGACACAGAGCAGAAGAGCAGCTTAACTAGCAACAGAAGACAAAGTCCAACTTGCAGTCCTCTGCATTTCTTATCAGACAAGCCTCCACAGTCAAATTAGCCATGAAAACGTACGTCAACAAACTATGTAGTCTCTATCACTTGTTCATTGTGTGTAAGAAAGAGGATGCCTGATCACTACTGTCACCAACTACGTGTGGCTGGTTGAGTTCAATAATTAATCTCCTGATCATCCTTTCAGTGAAAACAAAATTCCCTGGAGAACAACAACTTTTTGATTTTGTGTTACTCAAATTCTTTTTTGGTAAAAATCAAAGCTCAGCTCTTTACTCAGAACAAGCATGGAATAAGCAACTGATTGTTTTCCATGTTTGCATTTGACGTTTCTACAAACCTTGCTTCTCTTATACTGGTATCACAACCACAGAAGCATTAGCAATTCACACTCAGGTCTGTATTTGGAGTTTCTCTCAGGCTGAACTCAAAAGCTTAAATCATGAGTAAACATTCTTCTGCCAAATCTGTTGCTCCCTATTCCCTACCCTCCGCTACACAAGGGTAAAAGACAGAATTAATTTTTAAAATTAAATAAACAAAATATTTGGTCACTTAGTTTCAATATTGTCTGGCATTGATATCTTGTGGGTACTATATCAAGCCAGGAAAAATAAATAAGAGAACTGAACCTTTCAAACGCTGCCAATGAACTTTTTTCCAGTTCAGTGAGGTTAATAGGCCTTTTAATTCACAAATTCATAAGAATAGGATCATATTTGGTTAATAGATTCTTTATTATACTCGTTGAAGTCTTACTGCCAGAAATAGAAATTAGTTCCTCATGACATAAAAGGTCAAGATTAGTTGTAATTAACAGAAAAGTCCCAGACTTCAGACAGCTACAGCTAATTACAGCAACACGAATGTAGAAGCCAAAGAGCTGTGAGCTTGCAAACCCCTCAACAAATGCTTGGACTTCAGCATGTCAGATGGTCCAGTGAATCCATATATACAGGACTGGGAACAAGTAAATCCACCATTTCATTTTGGGATCAATGCAAATAAATTTCAGATCCTTCACAAATATCTTGCACTGCAGAAAATACGGATTCATGTCCTGTTACTCTGTCAATTGCCTACTTCAACTCTTCAGATCCAAACTATATAGAATTACACTCAATATTATTTTTATTCTATATTTACTATGCCTTGTAAGAAATGTGTTACACATGCATCAACTAGAAAAAGGAAAATAAGCCAGGAGTTTGCAAAAAAAATGTGCCTTTTTTTTTTTTTTGGGTGGCAAGCACAAGTTCTGCAATGCCTTATTAAAACATCAAGGCGGTAAACAATCAAAACGTAAAAAAGTAGGAAGTTTTCCATCAAATTTTCTTCTTGCGATGTGAACCCAGAGGAAGAATTTAACCTGCTGAACATTCCAATTATTTCCTCATGCTCAGAGAAGCATTGCTTAGTGCAGCAAGCTGTAGTTCTTTGCACAGCTACTTGTAGAGAAAATGCTTTATTAAAGGAACGTTCAAAGTGACAGGGTCAGTATGCACAACTTCCATTCCTTTTCTATGCTTTTCTAAACATCAAATCAAAACATGGCAATGCGATTAAATACATTGGTAATGATAGTTTTATTATAACTGCCTTATAAACCACGTTATAGCTAATTAATCTAATTAACAGTCCTATGTCCCAGATACATTACAGGAACAGACCAAATCAATCCAGCCTTGAAGAAACCACTAATATGTCTCAGACACCAATCCTGGATTTGTTGAACGTTCATTGAATATCGACCTGCTGTGAAAATATTACTATACCTGCTGCTTTTATGGGACTGGATTTTGCTTGCCTTTTTTCCCCTTAAAAAAAAAATTAGGAACACAGAAGTCAACGCTATAAACCAAAGATATTTTGCTAGTAGCTTACCATTTCAAAGATAACTAATTAAGCTGAAACTCTTATAAGTTTTAAGATTCACAGGTTGAAAATTTAGTATTTTGCTGCTATGTATCTTTTTCATCTGTCCACTGGTACACAAATAAAACCACACTAAGTCCCTTGAAACTTGGGCTGAAAAGTATCACATTTTCAGAAGGTAAATAAAGAGAATGTTGAAGCAGAGCAGAGTTTCTAATGAGTTAATGTAAAAAAACCTCATGCAAAAGCAATCTGCATCAAAGCTAGCAGGCAATACCCTGACAGTCATCCATCAAACCAAAAGTCCCCTTAATAAATGCCAATTATAGGGCAAATATGCACAAACGCGGATAGCATAAGCCATGGGATCATTTCCTTCCAAGAAAATTAGTGACCAACAAAACACCCATGCAGCCTGCCCTACAGCAACACTCACTCCTGACCGGAATACTAACTACTATTATTATTACACTCCTTTTTACTTTATTTTGTACTTTTGCAAGAATTCAGAGCCACACAGATTTTTGTTTGGGGTTATACAAATTCCTTCGCAATTTGTATAGAAGTCTAACATAACTTTTTAAAAGCCATGACATGCCTATAATGTATACAGAGTCTCTGACTTCCGCCGTAAGCGAGCCTTTTTCCTAACTTAATCATACTCAAATTTCACCCCTTTTAAAGATCCTGATTCAAAAATGTTCACTCATTCTCCACAGTCCACAAATTTATACCATCTCTTCCTGTGGTATTATATGTGCATAAATTAAAAAAGAATGGTCTTGTATAAGGACTGAAAACAGAACATTCCAAGTCCCCATCCCCCAAATCTAACTTCAATTTATCAAGGAAATTTCTGATACAAAATACACATTCTTATAAAATTATTGTTTTGTGTATGAATAGGATGTTTCAAATTTGAGCAGAATTACATTTCCCAAACCTAAAAACAATGAGTTGTACAGCACGCTGAAGTCAAACAATAATAAAAGCTTCTCTGCTGTTACATTTGTATTACCTCTGATTCATTTCATCCCCTTTTGCTAACACCTTCTGCATATCACACCTGACCAATATTTTTGTTCTCTCAAAAGCAGATTTTTTAGTTTTATTGTATATGATATATAGTAAACAGAAAAGTAGCATGTTTTGTTATATGGCGTGTCAGAGGTAACAGCTGAGAGTTAAGATAAAAACATTATGCTAATAAGACAAAGAAGCTTTGAAAGAAATATTTAATACTAGTATCATGTCAGAGAGAATTATTTTTTCATCTAAAATGACTCACATTGCTATATTCCTAGAAGCAGACTAGAAAATGCTACCTTAGTCCTAGTCTGATGTCTTATCTAATTGACCTCTAAAGTGACATCTTCCATCACACAGACTAACCCGTGCTATATTCATTTATTTCCATCTTACCTAAAATTATGATGAATGGTTTGAGCTCTATTCAATTATTGAAAATGTGCAAAGAAACAGGAACAATGAAACTGGCAAAGTGCTCTGCATTCTTAGGAACAATTTAGGCTAATTAGCATCAACTTCTCCCCCATTCATCATACCCCTTTAGAAATATAAACAAACTGTCAGCTCTAACCTAACAAACAGATCACTGAGCTACTTAACACAAATTATTCTTACATGAAAAGCTCCTTCTCAGGCAATATTCTCCTCTAGGGCATCTGGGAAGTTGAGCTATTAAAATTGAAGACATATGTTTCAGTCAAATTTAACTCCCAGATTGTACTGATCGCTGTTGTGACAGTTTTCCATCAGCATGCTGCTGCTGGCAAAGTACTACATATTTTAAACAAAGCAATGCAACAATAGACTTCAATGATGCATGTTCATTTAGTATAATATCAATACCACCCAATTAGCACCCTACACCTAAAAGTGGAGCTACTTAAAATTATTGCTTAGGTACAACTTGAATCTCAGGTTTCATTTGGGCTTTCTTTTAGAATTACAAGTTCTGTACGTTCCTGCGAGCTAGCAGAAGGCAGCAGCTATGCCACTGTCAGCTATGACAATAGTTTAAATCAACCTGCAAAGGCGACAGAGGGGAGCACTGCTGTCACTCCTGCGTTTTAACTCAAAATCCTCCACAGATGCCACAAATAAAAGGACAGCTCTAACCTAAAGGAAAATCAGAAGGCTTCCAGAGCTGAACACTTCCCGAACGCAGCAATCCATGTGCTACTTTGGAAGTCAAAATGATAATGAAATATACTGCTTTTCCTTTCTCCAAAATGCAAAAGGAACAAAATTTGTCCCCAGCTCCATACCTGACTAAAGGGTTTTTGTGCTAAAGCTAAGGCTTTTTCATCGGTTCATTAAAATACTCATTATCTGCTAAAAGGAAGAAGTAAACACTGGCCTGGACCTTCTTCTCTCACAGGCATTTGAGATTTTGCACATACATAAGAATATGCCTTTTCCAGTAAGAACTTCAAAACTGGGGAATATCCTCCACTATTCTTAAAACAAATATAATTTGGAAATTCCAGAGATATCAGAAATAATCAGTGTTGAGGAATTACTTCCTGAGTTTTTCTTTTCAATCTACAAGAAAATTCCTACTTATTACCTTGGTTCCCTTTAAACAGCAAAATATACAATTAGAATTTCATGAATTTAAGAATTTCTTGTCTTTTCTCCTTTGATTTTCTCTCATTTCTCTGCTTTGCTATTTCATTCTGGCTCTAAATTCGTCTTGCAAGAAAGACTTGTAGTACATGTTGCAGCTTGCCTTTTCCCCCCCCCCACCCCTTACTTCAGAGGAAGGTAGTGAAACCAAGCAGTATCAGCTTGGTTGCCTGTTTGCACAGAAAGGTGGTCTGAATTTAATTTTGTTTCATCCTTAGGTGAGAGGAGGAAGGAGGATCATCTAACTTCCTGACTTGGCCCTCACAGCTGGTTGCACATATTTTTTCCCCTTGGATACAGAACTTCCAAGGCCTGGAGTATATAATGTGGTTGGGAGCCAGAAGGTCCCCAAACACCTCTATGGTGATACACTTCTTACCAGCAACAGAGAAACTTTCTGAGTGAACACAGCACAAGCATGTGTGTCTTCTTGCTTCTGAAGAAAAGGATCTTGCATAATAACATGACAGCCACCTCAAAAAGCATTTTAAACATTAGTGCTGGGCACAAAGTCTAATCCTAGAAGTGTTACGCAAACAGATTATTGAGACTTGAAAATGAGGACCTAATCCATAGCTCTAGTGCATCTTCTCTGAAATGATCTCACAGTTATAGGCTTTACTGACCCAGAGAAGTGGTGATGTAGTTCATGTTTATCAAGAGAGAATGAAGAGAGGTTTCACAGTGGACAGACTAAAAACCTGTTTCAGCCATCATGAACATGAATTGATACTTCACAGTAACAAATAAGATTTTAAGCAAGACAGAAACCCTTCAGGTCTGAAGTAAAGAGATACAAGTCACATAGCATTAGAAACAACACTTAAACTCATGTTTGTAGATCAGACTGTTTGAAAGCTACCTTCAGATGTAAAGAGAAACCTGCATTTGTTTACACTAGAAGACAAAAAAATGCCAGAGAAAAATCAGAAAGGTGACCTCACACAAACCAGGGGGAATTAAGGATTCAAGACAAGGGTAAACTCTAACAAGTCAAGAAAGATGGAGTACTGCTTCAGCAACTTCATTAGGAACAGGATATTAAAAGGCTGGCTTAAGGTGAATCATGCTTATTAATTTTTCTGCTAACCAACAAAAGAAGTACCTCAATCTCATAAAATATATCACCCCAAAGAAAATGTATATTAATGAAAACTGACCTCTAACTTACAACACTGAAGTATAGTATTTTAGGATTGTACTCAGTTCCTATACCTTTCTGGCGTTGTTTGAAAAATCCACTTCAAGAAAACATGAATGACTCTGCTCCAGAAACAGGGTCATGAAATTAGATTCAAAGAGACAGAGCAGCACTGAACACTTCTTGGGTATTAGAGCAGGAACTGGAGGTACATTACAGACACAGCAAGCAGAATGATCCTACAAAAGCCAGTAGTTTTCCCTGGGTTACAAAAAAGGATTTTCTTAGGTG
>VZTF01000895.1:0-27694 GCA_013397755.1 Cnemophilus loriae | reverse complement strand
TTTTTTTTTTTTTTTGTACAGGACAGTCTCGAAGGGTATAAACCACCAGGTCTTTTTGCTACATTACTGAAAGAACACATGGGATATGGGTATGCCACCTAAATATGGAGCTGCATATTTCAGTTAGCCTATTTTCCCTCTTGGTTCAGCCATTAAATAAGACATTTTCCATATATGCATCTAAAGAGCATCTAACACGAATGAATATACAGATTTCATCTCAGTTTCAACTGTTCTCTCAACAGCTACAAATCTGTCCTAATTTTTAAGAAGCTGTATGTATGTGAACATAACTGCCTTAGAGACAAATACAATAAATACTAATCCACATCCGTGCAAATTACTTCCAAGCTGGCATCAGAACTTCACTGAGCTATGTTCATCTGTCGAGAAAGCTGCACACTGTATTTTTACCATTCTGTTATATAGATCAGATGTGCAACATTCAAGAGCTAGCTTATTATTTACACTGAGCTGCTCTCATATGGCTGTTATTTGGTTTTTTCTTTCATTTTCAAGAGTTTTCTGTTGGTTCAGAGATGTTTTCTTCCTGGTTGCAGTCTCTTTTTAAGGCGTAGTGACAAGTAATAGAAATGGACAGGAAGTAGGGGTTGTTTTTCTCCAGAGGATGATTAAGCAAGTCAGCACAAATTCCCCGAAGTTCCCACAAACAGGCTCTTATGTAACAACATATGTTTTCCAAGATATTTTCTCTGAGTAGTGGAGAGTCTTCATGGGAAAAATATAAGCTAGCTTTATAATAAACACTGTGGAGTGTGAAATAACTATAAAATAAAGAGCACTATAAATGAAGTAAATTATTAGATACTGAAAATCCCACAGCAACTGATTCTCATTTATATTTCTCAAAATTAACCTTGGTCAATAAAGCACCCAGGTCCTGCAGTCTCTTGCTTATGCAAACAAAACATATTCTGTGTTCCTTAGAACATCACCTGTAATGCCCTGGGATGAGTCCAGACAATGGTTTTAATGCAAGTATTCCAGATAACTTCAGTAGACTGTTTCTGTGAAGAGAGCAGGATCCATCCTTTTCCTCTCACTTATCCATAGAGCAGAAATTATTTAAACTTCAGAAAACTTAAAAAAAAAAAAAATCCCTAACATTTACCTTGCATTAGACCATCCCAGTATATACCATCATTAGATTATTCAGTACAGCTGTGGCCTGGTTAAAGCCATTCAGTACCACATACTTTTTTATTTTTTAAAAAATACACATACATTAAAATTTTTTTGTCCTTCTCTTTCATTTTAAAGAAAATTGACACATTTCATCGCACGAATTTTAAGCTTGTAGGAGACGTTATTTACCTCCATGTGAGAAAAATCTTTGACTAGCTAGCATTAGATATGAGGACAGACTACTATATAGTCTGATTTTTCTACCAATAAATCAAAATCTGGGGACATGAATAACAAAAAAGTTAAGAAACAACACAGCGCAACAGATTAAGTTTTCAAGTTACTTATGTTTTAAATGCTCATTTACAAAGATTTGATACTGCAAAGGTAGAAAAGCCAGGTAAACCAAAAATGGCAAAGTTAACTATGGTCTCTCAAAGCAGAACCTCAAGCTGTGCTGCAGCAGAATCACAGAATCACAGAATCACCAGGTTGGAAAAGACCTTTAAGATCATCGAGTCCAACCCATACCCTAACACCTCAATCAAACCATGGCACCGACTGCCACATCCAGTCTTTTTTTAAACACATCCAGGGATGGTGATTCCACCACCTCCCTGGGCAGACAATTCCAGTATTTAACCACTCTTTCTGTGAAAAACCTTTTCCTAATATCCTAATATCCAACCTATATTTCCCTTGGTGCAGCTTAAGACTGTGTCCTCTCATTCTGTCAGTTGCTGCCTGGAGAAAGAGACCAACCCCCACCTGACTGCACCCACCTTTCAGGAAGTTGTAGAGAGTGATAAGGTCACCTCGGAGTCTCCTTTTCTCCAGGCTAAACAACCCCAGCTCCCTCTCAGAAGAACATTTTCTATGCTCTGAAAGTCTGCTACCAGTAAGTTTGATCCCTATGAACCATACCATGCATTTTATTCGTGGACAAAAGCTTAGCATTCTCTGTTTTAAACACATTGCCCAGATGTACAAAATCACACATATCTTATCCTGCTATTGCTAAAATATATAAGTTAACTTTTGACATGAAAAGAACATCTAGTCACAAAAGGACTGGATGCTCTTAACATTTTCTCTGACATTGCTGTCACATACTGATTTTTAAAGCTTTTTTTCACCTGTTGACCCAAGACACGGCAGAGTCAGATAACACAGGGGCACTCCCAAACAAAGCAGTCATTTTCACCTTTGCAAAGCCTATATGGCCCCAATGGAGAACTTCACCTTATCTCACCTCTCTCACAATGGCACTGAAATGAAAAAATAGAGTTAAAATCCAATAGCAATTTGCTACCTTTTCACACCCATATGCTACATCTTCTCAATAGTCAAATATTTTGAAGAAATATACTTTTAATAATTTGCTATTCCTGTTTAGCTGGTGTTTCATTGTATTGGTGCACACCTACGCCCGCATGTTCAAGAGTGGGAATTCACTTTGTGTAGTACCTAGAAACTGAACTAGAAGTGATGTAACAGATCATTTTTCTGGTCAAACAGGATCATTCCTTCTATTCTATTCTAGTCTAGTCTAGTCTGTTTTCTAATGAGCTGTTAAAGGACCCAGGTGATAAAGACTTTTTGCCACTTCCTTCTTTCACAGCTTGTTGATCACACTGCTTGAAAGTGATACCAAAAGTAATTCTTCAAGTACCATGTTTCATTTTCAGCTCCTCTTCCTACACATAAGTGTTATTTTTACTCCACAACCAATTATTATTCAGTACCAAACAATGCCTAAAACATGCCTGATGAGGATTATTACAACAGATATTAAAAGGTACTATAATTTATCAATTTCACTCTAAAAATTTGAGCAAAATAAAAAATAGTAAATGTTTGAGTCACAAGAGCAGAAGCCAAGTATTGCTGTATTGCACTGTTTTGAGTATGATTCTGATCTCAGTTCTTACTCTTAAGTGACTTCAAGAAAGTTACACAATGAAACTCTTAAGTGAGAATTAAGATGCAATTTTGTTGATTTGAGCTACTCCTAATCGTAAGAAGAGTCCACAAAGGCAAGAATTGTATCTCCAAAACATGTATAAAAAATTAATTGCATTCTAACAGCTTTAAAAAATGAAAAACTAAAAGAAAACAAGACTTAGAACTGGCCTGGGGAGGAAAACTGAGAAGACAACTGCTACCAATTTAAAAACAAAGCTTCAAAGATATATATAAATGCTGAAAGACAAAAGAATGCCAAACCTTGGGATGATAAGTCTAAAGGTATGGTAAGAGAGAATACTTGTTTCATTTAATTGTGCACAAGTTTGTTGTGCTTCCTTAATATCCATCTTTTCCGAGAAGGAAAAGATTAATTGCAAAGGGATCATAAAATAGATAATCCAAGATATTTTCCCATCATCTCTTAGATCTGGTTTAGTACAGCCTCTAATCCATAATTCAGAATAAAAATTCAAATATAAAAGAATTTTTTTTTTCCTCTTAGGCCTAATGAGGCAATCCAGAGCTGAAAATCTATGCCTTTCACGTCGCATGAGCCTTTGAGGACAACAGATGGAAGCACTGTAGTTAACAGAAGCATCAGGAAAATCCTAAAAGCTGCCAGAGCATTCCTGCTCTTTGGTCAGGAACTGCAGACCTGCCAAAAACAGGGGTCAGGAACAGAGAACTCACAACTTGTGCAAATGCTTTCCAGGCTATGAGAATCCTGATTCTCAGGGCACTTGGGCTCCCTAGTTGGACCTACATAACTTGAAAAAGTGTCTTTTTTTTCCCCCTCAGATTCTGAAGAAGCCATGTGTGGGGCAGCAGGCCTTAGGGCAGCTTCCAGACTAAAAATCACTTGTTTTTGCATTTTAAAAAGAAAACCTGCAGCTCAATGGGAGCAGGGAAGATGGGCTCAGGCCAAAGCCTATTTACAAATCCATCCCAGCTGATGCACGTTCTTTGGACAAAAGAAATCTCTGCTCATGTGTTAAAGGGCTATCTAATGGAAGCAAAGGGGAGCCCTCCTGACAACTTCACCTAAGTGCTGCATCAAACCGAACTGTCAAATGATCCAATGACTGTTCCTAAAATTTCAGATCCTATATTAGCACCAATGGACTCTCACAGCCTTGTGTATCCAAAGGGAGAGTCTGAGTAAATCTACAGTTTTTGCTTCTAAGCCCGTAAACCGGCTATTAACAGATCTTTGCATGCATATGGTGGTTCATTTAAGGGGTAACTGAACCAGTTTAGGCAGTGACTGCTGGTTTTAAAATTGGTTAATTGAATAATATTGGTTAAAAATCATATAGCTACCTAGGAACTTTAGGTGCTTTTGGCACTAAGTATCAGCAAAAGCAAGATGCTGAAATTTGTGTTTTCAGATTAGGTTGACTGATGAATGAAGCAGTAGAGGGACTCTAAGTAAATGTATTGTATTTTGTCTCAGACATCTTTCTCATTTAAATTCTGCCATATAAGCAGGAGACTTAAAGCTTAAAAAAAAGCCACTAAATATCCCTGATATCCTTTATTTCCACATGGTCCAATTAAGAAAACAGTTTCCAAAGTCACTGGAATACAAAATTACAGACCACTGGCAATAAAAAATAGTCTTGAAAAAAGGTACAAGTGCATGGGCTCCAGTTAACTGTCTTCACTACTTCAGGTTCTATTAATAGGAAGACCTGAGGCAGATTAAGCAGAAAACAACAGTCTTGAAGCTTTAACTCTGAAATGTAAATAATTATCAGCCTAAAAACACTCAAAGTGGCTGAGAACAGCTGGGTCTTCAGTTCTGCTCTTCTGTGGAGTGTGTCCACCTCATCACCATGACTTAACATATTTTCTTCCGGAATTGTCACCTCGGCTGATTTAGTGGGCAGAGATCCAATTCACAGTTCTTTTGGTTTACATTTTAGTCAAAGTGTAATTTTGAAAATGCCCATCAAAAGGAAAAATGCAATACACTTTACGTTGCTTTACTGCCTATTTCAGTGACTCTACAGCAAGTCACTTGTTTCAGGACGTGTCTGAGAACAGGAGGAAGTACCACTGAAATGTATGCTATACTTGACTCAGTTTGAGGTTACTGTTTTGTTTGAGCTTTTTTTTCACTATTAGCAGAGGAATGGGCATTTATTCTGGTCTTAATATCCCTTTACTCACCAGATCACCTATGCCACTTTCAAGGCCTGAAACTGTTGCTTTGAGACTAAATCTATAAAGAACATGCTAAAAAATGCTGCATTATATTGCATTTATATCAAATTCTCTGCTTCATCTGTGCAACCCACACAGGGTTAGGTAGGATTTAAATCCTAAAGGTCTGTAGCCCTTAGACTCCATTCATTTCACGACGGTTTTTATTCAGTATTTCAGCCAAACAGTTCTGGTTTGTTTTCAAATGTATTTACAACTATCACATCCAGGCAGGTAAGTGTTAAAAGCAATGGCAAAACAATAGGAGGTTAAAGTATGCAATGCAATAAGAATGTTTAGCATGTCCTGACACTCCAGCTTCCCCCCCTCCACCGTTCAGGCGTCTAATTGTTTGCTTTTCCTCCTACATACAATAATGAAGTGAACTACAATCAAAGTGTGATGACAAATGGTCCCAGGGTTTGCATTCTTTGGAATATATTGGCATTTGTAAACCAAAGAAGAAAGATAGATGTAATCAACCACCCTCTTATAAGAGAAAGATCTGGAAGAGTATGTTGGCAAAATCTTCAAACCACATTAAGCACTAATTTGAAAGTATGTTTGAAAGGAAGAAAGCAATGCATCTAATACCAGTTTATTTGTATAACAACAACTAGAAACTGAACTTGCTAGACATATTTTGAAAGATGGAAACAATTAAAATGCATTAGTGATGTAAACAGGCACTGTATTTTAAAAGAAAAGAACTTTAAACAATCAAGGTTACACATATCCACATTTTGTTGACTAATCCTCACCTTCCCTTGATCTCCTAATATTTAGTACTGGTATTACATGGAAACATTGCATCTCTGCTTACAGAAATTCACAGGAGTTAAGTCTGTAGATACTTTTGCCTATGGAAAAAGAATGATACAGTATCATGAGAAAAACCCCATCAGCTGCAGGATGGCAATTTTTCTGCCTCCAACATTAAAAACTTGGACCCTTCTATTAAAGAAACCAAACACAGAGTGGCCAGGCCGCACTGTATCAACAATGTAACCACTAAATAGTCAGCTCATATCACTAGTAAATAGAAATGGACAAAGTACACTGGGAGGATACATTATTCACATCTTCCTCTTTTCCCTTCTACACAAGATACTACTAAAGGACTTAGTATGGGAGAAGGCTTAGCAAGGAAATGAATAACCAAATATTATTTTAAATAGTTTTAAATATTTCATATTTAAGTTAAAATAAGCCTTAAATTAGGGATTAACATAATCTGCATTTTTTGCAGTCATGTTTGAAATGCAGTACTTCAGATTTCTGGACACCGACAACCCCTCCTTAAAAACAAGATCAAGTCATTCCAAAACTCAAACATGAACTGTTAAAAACAGAGACATCTTCAGATACTCACTTTTGACCTGCTGCAGCCTTACTGGCCCCTCATAGACACATTGAAACTGCAGAAAATGTTATCATAACTTCATAACATGAATCTCCCTCTCCTTCCTTTGCATGCTTTAATGAGCATCAAAATTGTTGGCATTTATAAGCATCATCATTAGCACAGCATTAGCACACAATGAAACACACAGTTCTATGTCCACAAGATACTATTTCTATCTTCTGAAAGCAGACATTCTTGCTGTTGCTCTTAGTCTTGATGATTTCATGTGCAACAGAAACTTAGCTATAAAGAAGGATGATAAAGAGTTGGAGATTTCCCTATTTATTTCTGATCTCTTTGTTTTATATTAGGCATGGTTCTAATCATTACCTTTGGTGGGAAATTATTTTTAATTAAATACATAAATGTCTTAAGAGGTTGATTAATACTTAAAAAACCCAAACAATAAAACTGAATTGTGTAGTCAGTGCATATCAATCACTACTTTAGAGACTCCAGAAAAATAGAATCTCTGTATCAGAATTTTCAAACAAGGTACACTAGAGGTAATGCTCTCTTAGGAGCAGAGTACTTGCATTTTAGGAACAAAATGGTGGTAATGACCCTGTGAAACAGTTTCATCATTCATTAAAAAAAAAGGTTAAATGGTAAAACACTGAAGAAAAAGAATAATAACCTTGATAACTCTAAAAATCACCTTTGATACAGCGAGTGTCAAAGTGAAAGAGACAATGCTTATGTTAGATATTAGGAAGAAATCCCTTACTGTGAGAGTGGTGAGGCACTGGAATAGACTGTCCAGAGAAGTTGTGGCTGTCCCATCACTGGAAGCATTCAAGACCTGTTTGAATAGGGCTCCCAGCAACCCAGTCTAGTGGAAGGTGTCCCTGCCCATGGCAGGAGCATTGGAATTGCTGATCTTTAAGGTCCCTTCCAACCCAAACCTTCTTATGATTCTCTGATTTCAAACACACACAAGTAGTACCATTATACTACATCCTATAATATTTATATTGTAGTACTGGTCTGGAGCCAGTTTTCAGGAAATCCCTGCTTCAGAGGAACAGAAAATAAATTAGTGAAATAGGATTTCAACAGGCAACACAGAATCAGGACTACGAAATGTGAATGTCCCCTTTTAAATATCCATTTAAAGAACAAATGTCAGATAGCTCTGCAGTTGTAAATACAATCTCAGCCATTAGAGAAAAAGGGAGATAGTATACACAGAACATAAATGTATCATACTTGGCCCCTCTTCCAACCCTGTTTCACATATTTTTGTGACAGCTATTCAAACATCTTAAGTATCAAAGACAAGACTACAAGGATAAAATAGGTAAAATAGATAATTGTATCTATTCAGGATTTAATAGGTGCTCAAAATTACACAGTTCCTACTGAATTCTGCCAATAACTGTGTGAGCCACTAGGATATATAGTAACAGATGCACATTCCTGTTCAGAGTTGTAAGAACAGAAACGTAGAGAGAAACCATCCAAGTGTAAAAGTATTACTGGAGAGGGAAGGAAAACTTAAGGAGGAAAACTACAGGATTAAAAGTAAAAGCATGTCAGAATAACACAGGTATGTCATCTGCAAGGTTCTGTTAGTAAAATATTTAAGAAGCATTTGCTTACATAGCTAACATTATAATACCAAACCAAAAAAGCCAAACCACAAGTAGTCAGTGGCAGTCAAACTTCAAACTTCAGCATGCAAGTAGACACTGTGCAAGGTGATGGTATTGAGAGGGCACTACAGGTGCCGGACCACCAAGGCCAGCATCTGGCTGCTTTCCAAACACAAGGCTAAAGTTCCAGGTGGTCAGAGGCACTGTTCTGGCTCCATCAAGAACTCATTTACACTGGAGGTCTTTCAAACACAGAACTGGGGCTTTTTTGAAGCCAGAGAATTTGTGCTCTCTCACCTATAACGTTAATGACAATGTTTGAAAGTAGTAGTTTCTGTGAGTGTTTATAATACTTTCATAATTACTATGAAAGCCTGTGAATTCCAGACTATGAATGTCTCAAAAGCCAATTTTCTTCCATTTTAATCTAGAACTAACACAGGAAATATTTTATCTGAAAAAGTTAGTTTTAATGTAAATATTTTTAATCATGTGTTATATAATGGAACTTTTCAACTAACACCATACTTTCCTGCAACAGTTACAGACTCATCTTTAACTACTTCCAATTAACTTCTTAATTTCAGTATTTTTTATCATAAAACATAATTATCTTCCTATAGAAAAGACTGTACATTGCACACCCCCTGCATGGTTAGGCTTCTGTTTGAATACATGATCTCAGCAAAAACAGAACAGCCTGAGCATCCCAATAAGAAATTTCCTTTTGTCTCCAAAAAAGACAGCAGAGAAGCACAACACTGCCATCTCCACCTTAAATGCTGAAGTACAAGTATCACACACATAATCTAGTGAAAAGCTTATCAAATATAGTGAACAAGAACACATGTAAAGGATTCTAAAACTTTTATGAGCAAATTAAGAGAACTAATGTCAGGCAGAAAAATGAATTTTAATCAACCAATGTAGTATACCAGAAAACCATCAAACTCGACAGTCCCAAAGCGTAAAGGAGACAGAATAAGCAAGCTCTCAGCCTGCCCAGCCTCAGCCCATGCCATCAAGTGACTGGCGTTAAAAAGAAGACATATCTGAAAGTGTCTTATGCCTTGTTTTATCTGTCAGTGTTCTTGACGTGGTGGCTCTCCTAGTGATAGACTTACCTGCTGGGAAGCAGATGACAACTGACTCAACTGCCATAGGTGCAATTTGCTGGGGTTCTTCACCTCACATACATTAAAGTGGGTTATACTCTGAGAAAAGTACAATATGAAGCCTGAAATACATTCCCGTAACTCAGCTTAGTATACATTCAGTGCCAAACCAGTAGTACAAAGAAGAGTTTATTAAGCTTTCAAACAAAAAAACCAAAAACCCCCCAAAAAAACAAGCAAAAAAAACCCCCAAAAAACCAAAAACATTAAAAAGAAAAAAAAAAAAAAGAGTGGAGCCTTCCTTCCCTCTTAATCCTCACACAAAGCCAAGCAAAGTCCTTTTTCCTCCTGTGGATTACTTGAATACGCATCTTCCTTTAATGGTATTTGTTAAGGCTTCAGGTTACCTGAGAAGCAGGTCCTACAAGGGAAAATATGGAAGGTGACAAACAGCTTCACTAGCTACCACAATAGAGCAAGCAAATTAAATTGCCAATGTGTGCTAAGCTTTGGGTGAAGTTCAGAAGCGGAAGTGTTCCTGGCACTCACTGCAGCCTGATAAAACAGGTAAGCAATCCAACGAGCCTGCTGCTACCAGAACCATTACCTGCTCTTCCGCCACTGACTGGGAATCCCTGCCAGCTCCCACAGTTCAGGCAAATAGACTGACAGAAAACTATCCTATCAAAAGCAATTAAGTTTCTGTCACTTAAGCTCCTTGGATCACTTCCCTAAAATGTCAGCACCATTTTGAAGAGTTTGCTAACACAATAAGAACAGGCATAGATAAATGGCACCACCTCTCTTCTTCACAGGTCATTGAGGAACACTGCAACAAAAGAATATACTGTCAACTTAAATGCACCCAGAATCTGGGCACCAGAATGTGACACAAAAGCTACTCAGATGACAGCTATAAGTTAAACAAGAAAAGCATTCTTACAGGTAGCTTTTGGCTAAGGAAAGTAACAGGGCTTGTGAACTTTATCCCCACCAATAACACAAGTCAATTGTAAAAGTAAACAACAAATGGAAAATCTACAAAATATCAGACTGACAAGTACCCTATTTGGTGTTTTCGTTTTGCAAACTGCTGGTATACAATGAGATAGCACACAAGACTAAACCAGCCAAGGAATGGTTTGAACAGGAAACTTCCAGAAAACAAGAAAGTTCAACATACAGAAAGTTCATGCTTAGTAAATAGGGAACTTTCTTCAAGGGACAGTCTACAAAGCTTGGGAGTATATTGCTTTAGGCATTAGAAGGAGCAGAAGGAACTGACTGAATATATTTACTGGCTACAAAATGCATGGAAAAAGCTCAGGGCCTTCAACTATTTACCTAGTTTGTAGATGTGAAAAAAAGGGATATTTTAACTACATACACAAAGAGATACTTTGGAGGAGATCACTGATGACAAATATTTTCCCCATCATCAGGTTTGATACCATCAAGGTTCTGGCAAGAACACAGAGGAAAACAAAGCACACAATTGTATGGTCAGTGCATCCTGCCACTTAGATCCTGCTTGGCACAGATCACGTTTTAGAAAAATATCTCAATCACCTGATGGTCTACATACAAAGTATGGACATCAAAGTTCTAGATAAAGCCAGATTTGCTGAACAGAAGCAAAGTAAAATAACCTTACCTTCCACTGAATGGAAACAGACCTGGAAGGATGTTAGGACTGCCAACCTATATCCTTCAAAAAAGAGGGAAAAACCCCAAACATGCGCTGGACACTAAACAATGGAAGGAAAATTGTGCTCAATCCAGCCCCAGAAGACAGACTTCAGTCTTCAACTGAAGATGACCAATATATAGGAGATGTAAATCTCAAGAGAAAATACAAGCAAGTGAACAAGTCACAGCTATTATTGAAAGAATGACTTCTAAGGCAACCACTGACATCACAGATTGAAAGTCTGAACCAGAAAGTGAAGACAAAACAGCAACACTGTTAGTTAAGTATAAATAGGCTCAGACAGAAGACTGCTTAGGTTTTAGGTCACTTCGTACAATAAAATCGGGAGAGGTGGAGTGCATGAACTTAATGTCAGTGGAAACTAACATTTGCACACCAATTAAAAATAAGAAGCTATTTCCAGATACGCATCCCAGATCCTTTCGTAAAAGGCCAGTGAAGCCTGGTCCAAAATACAATGGTGTCAATGTGATTTTACATACATAACTTGGAGTAAGAGAAGTGAAATACTAAGAAGAATTCTGTTTAAGTTTGAGAATAGAAGTTTTAGAACAGAACAGGAAACATACATTGAGAACATTGACTGCATACACTGACTACAGTCATGAAAGGACTGACAGAAAAAGATGCCAGTGGTACATCAGAACAGCTCTCCTTTCCTGCAGAAGTTTAAATTGGTTGGATGGAAAACTGTTGTATACAAGACTCAGGAGTTATGCATTTTCCAAGAGATTTATGGAGGTCTTCTGTGCACCATACATCAGTTATTACCAAACACATTATATCTGTTCCAGGAGTACTTGACAACAGGTTGCACATTTTAGAAGTACAAATTCAGTTTGCTAGATTTTTCAGCTATGATCTCTACAGCCTGTTACAGAAATATTTTTTTCCCCCACAGATATAAACAGAGAATGCAAACTGTAACAGAAATAAATTAATTAGCTATCACAAAAGCCATTTCCTCCAGAGAAATTTCCTCCATTTCTTTTACATGACATCAATTTTTCCAACATTTTATCCCAATGTCCAAATGTAGGTGGGGATATCAATACAAGTCTTATGCAGGATTTCATAGAGACATAACCTAATAGATTGTCTCAGATTTACAAGTATCTTTAAAAAATAGCATTTTTAACAGAGTTAGATTCAATAACTTGGGTGAGATGGGATCTTTGGCAGCCAACTGGACATCAGCCTAGGCACTGCAATGCTTAGAAAGTTGCTGCCTGACTTCAGCTGGACGCTTCAGAGAGTTCAAACCCATAGCCAGGAAAACAATTTGGCAACAGGTCCATTCCTTTATATATACAGGGAGTAGCCACCTGGAGTTACTAGTGAGTATGTTCACATGCTAGACTTCACAGGATATCTGATACAGATCTAGGACAGTTCAGAAGAGATTCAGGGAGTGAAAAACTTCCATCAGTTTCAGTGGAATTGGAATACTGATTAATCTCATGGTTAAGGTACTTACAATTCCCCTAGAACGGAGAGATAACAATTCCTCTGAAAGTACACATGAAAAGTTAATGCATTAGAGTCCAGAAAGCAAAACAGTTAAATCCCTTATTTCACTTTTCAGAAGACTTAACCGACCACCAGGGCCACTTTGTATACAGCTACACTCTCTCATGTTTGATCTGTATACATATGCAAAAAATGATTTCAAGATTCAAAGACCTAGGAAGAGAGCAAGAATGAACAAAACAAAATCAAAAATGAGCAAAACTCCCCCCCCAGTCCCAACCCGCCCACCAACAACAAAAAGTCAAACAAACTAACAAAATACCACAAAAACACCAAATGAAAAAAAAACCAAAAAAACTCTTGGAAGAGAGAATTTGCTTGGTCCCTTGGTTTCCTGGGCTAAGCCAAGGAAGATCCAAATTCTTTCCCTGGACTCAAATCACCTGGGTCTGTTCTGAATTGTTCAGTGAGCAAGAGGAACTCAGGTTTTGCTTATACAGAATGCAAGCAGTCCAAATCTTGCCCATAGTCAAAACTATTTATACTACAAACTTGAATATTGAAATGTTTACAAAACAATTAGCAAACATATAAAGTACGTTCAAATTTTACAAACAGTTCAATCATCATACAAAATGTAATGCAGTGATTTATTCCTCTCTCTGAATTTAATCTCTTAACCAGAATGGAGTTTGTAGTCAAAACAAAGACAAAGCAAGCAATCCCTAATTTCAGTTGCAGAAGATAAGGTTTCAGCCCTTTTGTTGAAAAGGAATTTGTAAAACATCGTCTCTCTCTAAGTTTCTAAATTCTTCACAGGTTTCGCAATTAAGGTTCTAGGTGCAATTATGCATTAATTAAAATGTAGGAAACAAAGATTTAGATGTAAACAAGGTTTAGACTGAACGGAAAAAGACCAATTTAGAACTGAGCTGGTAATGATTGCGATACCATCTCTACTTGACAGCAGTGGTTTTCTCTCAAGGATGTGATCTTTATTCAGCACACAGAATGCAAACAGCTAAGTCTGAGTAACATTTAGTCTTTAGGGTCCTTGCTACTTCTACAAAGAACTACAGGAAAGGAGAAAAATAAAAATAATAATAAAAAAACACATTAAGGAAGTTAAAACCATCTTGTCCTCCTTGCTCCCAGGGTTTTTTTCCCTCTTTCTCTACAAGATGCATAAAACTTTCATAGTATCCCAATAAAACTGTCTACTTTCCTTTCAGGTGTCTGTCTTGAGGCAGCAGAGAGGACTAATCACTCCTGCAAAGCTCAGCACACCAACTGAAGTCTTCAGGGAAATACTCAAGTAGCATAAGGAGATTCATGCATAATCAAGGAAAAAAAATAGTCCAATGTTGTATATGTAAGTGATAATATATTACATGAGAAGACCATGAGTATTTAAACAGAAAGCCATTATTTTTTTCATTCATTGAAAGCCACTATTTTTTCCATTCACTGAAAAAAAATATACATTAAAAAAGGGAAAAGCCATTACGTAACAAAAGGCACGATTATACTACACAAGCATAAAAGTTGTTGCCCAAGTTACTTCAGCCCAGTTCCAAGTGTTCACTCTAGGTCTGCAAGACTAAGCAAGTGACAAGTCCAATTAACGGTGTTATACATCAGCTGATCAATATTCTTTCAATACTTTTAAAGAACATTTCAGAACTTAGAAAATCTGTGTGCAGACAAATCTAACCACAACACTGTAAAACTGCTTTATCTGCAAAATTTTTAGAATTTCATTCTATACTGCTCCCTATCTTCACACCAACAATTGACAAGTGACATTTTCAGAAGATGTTTAAGGGCTGTCTGTTCCAATTTTGTGACCACACTGCTTCTTGGGAGTCTTAAGAAGATACTTTTCCATTTATTTTCCAGAGTTATAATCTACATCACAAATCTTAATTCAGGAAGAAAAGCAAAATAATTTCTGCTTACAGTAAATGGCGTCACATAGGTACTACACATTCATTTGTTAGGTTTTGATTAGTTCCATGCTATGCAAAACAGTTACTGCCCATGACTAATGTACATTCATCTAACAGCAAAAAGACAGAATGAAAGCTCCCTTTTCAGGAGCAAGATGAGATCTCCTTTCATTCCCTCTGTGAAACATGATTTTCATGCCACTGCTGACCCAACATCCACTCCTACATGAAAGAAGAGGCTCCAAATACTGCAATTTCAGTTTTTCCCAGAAGAGGGCTACTCCAGTTCTAACCCAGCAGACTTCAATGAGATCACAGAAAAATGCTGCATGTGTTGCCTAAACTTAGCAAGGTCCACTCTGCATAAAATACATTTCAGCTTTGCTGCCCACATCAGCCTTCCTAATCACAAATGACAGAAAATAATAAAAAATGCTGTCCCACAGAAACGTTCTTGAGATCTGGCCAGAGACTACTTTGCAGGCCGAGTGCTAAGCATCCGAGTAGTGTTTTAGTGTAACACTTGCATCAGCCCACAAAGAAAAGTATTCTGCCAGTGACAAGAATGCATCTCTTAGTACAATATGTCAGTTACAGTTAAAAATGGCAGAAGTTCAGCAACTCAGTAACTTGCTTATTTAACTAAACACAATAAAAGCCAGTATACATAAACTTCAAAAGACTTAAGATACTCATTGCTTTTACCTGTAAATCAATACCTTCTCAATTGGTCAGTATTGATAATTACGATGATGATGAAATATTGAGACTTTTCAAAATGATGTTTACTATCACATACGAAGCCCTTATAGTCACCCACACTATGACATTAGGTGCATCTTGAGGGAAGCTATTACTTGTTCAAAACCAGAAAGTAGTAAAAACACTCGCAACTGTTATGCCCTATTATGCAGTCTTCAACTGATGCTACATTCTAAGGTCTACCAGAGTCTTTACCAAGTTTTGGGGGCAGCCACAAATGGCCTGGTAAATTTGGTTTTGAAATCGACGAACTTTCAAAGAAATCTGTTTCCCATTTACCTCTGCAACAAGACACAATATTTTCATTTGTAAACATACTGTTTTATAATCAAACATTTTCTGCTTTTGACAGTTGCCTGAAATAAAAACTACTGAACTGTAACAACTTACTTTAAAAATAAAGCAGTACCTTTTCAACATAAATCTTTCAATACTTTCTGCACTGCTCCACAATCTAACATATAAGGAAAGATTTTAAGGAAAATTTAATAGAGTGTCCAAATATAACTTTCCTTTAAACATTAGGTCATCTAAACATCTGTCTCCAATATATCCCTGGGGATTTAAATCAAAAGTCTGCTAAACATGTACAATCATTTTGAAAATAAATAACAGAACAAATTTAGTCTTGATTATGATTATCATGCTTTTTAAAAGGAAACATTTATTCTAATAAGAAAAGTCTGAACTAATTTAAACTTTATGGACATTAACTTAGAAAAGTTTCATACTCTAAATAAGACATTTCTTTCCATTTAGTCTAGTCTCTAATAACATTCGTAGGTTTATATCTGCAGAAAGCCTACATGCTTTCTTCCTCCCTTTTAGAAATGCCTAATCAATAAACTTTATTTCTCATCATATTAAGAAGTGAAATTTTGCAGAAAGGAGAAAAGTTTGCTAAAAATCAACAGAAAAGATTGATTTGTTTCCTTTTTGTCATCTGGGATGGCCATCATCATACTTCACAATTAGGAAGAATGTGTCAGTCAAAGCATGTAGCATCTTGATACTTATTTTCTTCACTGCTTAGAAAAAATACAATAAAGACTGTTTCAAGCAAGGACTGTCTCATTATCCAAGTCAGTTTTGCCTTGTAAAATTTTTACTAAGAGGTATAATAAATAAGTGGCAGTCATGTTCCCCCTGCTTAATGCAACAGCCCCAATCCCCTTCAGAATCCTAATCCCATTGAGGAGAGGAGAATGAAGCACTTGTCCGTAAATACAGTACTTTCTTAAAAGTCCCATTGCTGTGGCTCTGTAATAACCAAAGACTTGGAGATGAATGAAGAGCAGAACTAAGAGGACTCTCAAAGCTCTCATGTTCTTCCAGGAGTCTTTTACTCTCAAAATATTGCCAATTCCTCTACATAACTCCTCTTTTTGAAGATGAACTGATCCCAGAATGAACTAGTATAGCAACCCCGAGACAACAGAGGCTACCAAGAATATGATGACAGAAACACCTAAAATGGGCACCAGACACAATGTTTTGAATGTGCAGCATGAACAAAGCAAGCACTCTTGCTTTTCACACTATTATACAATTCTGACAAAATTAAGGTGTACACACAAGATTGTGTTGCCACTGGTCAGCATCAATAGTAAGGCAATGTCTTGGAAAATAAATTCTTCTAAAAACCTATAAGCACCCTGACACTTTATTTTCTACTTCTTGCCATGGGGTTATGTTAAGCACGTGTTCACCACGACATGCAAGGCCACATTGCAAACCTGCCTGTAGAGAACATACATGTAACCAACCTAAAAACCCCCAGTGTATCATCATAAATCTCAAGCATTCATAACCTCATGGCTCAGATACAAAAATTCATCTAAAAATCAGGAGCACCATCTTTATTGTTTTGTTCTTAAAACATCTACAATTCTTCATTTCAAGCTTTCATGCCAAAACACTGAGGATAAGATTTGGATTTAAACTGAAATTACATTCAAACTTTCAAATTCAAAAATTAATCACATAGCTCCACAAGCTGGAAGAGACATCAAATATCATAGAATCCATAAGGAAGAATTAAATTTTGTTTCTGTGTCTCTGATTACGACAGTTAGAACCATTTTTTTTTACCGTGTCCTTTGTGTTTTACCAAGTTCAGTATGTTATCTGGAGCCAGCCGAGAAAACAAAGTTGAGTGATATTTACTACACATTCAAAATATATACTTATTTTGAAAATCAACCCTCTAGCTAAATATTAAACAAGTGTTAATAATAAAAAAATCAGTAAACCTTAACCCTGTTGCAAAGCCACTCAGAAATGGCTCTAAGAGGAAATGAAATAAATAGTGCAAAGAATTTTCTAAAACTGAAAGGGCTACTAAGACTCTCCTTTGCTTTTGGGAGTGTTGCTGTTTGGGGGCACCAGCCACACATCTGCGTACTTCAGTATAATAAAAACAGTAAAAAGCCCAGGAAAGTAGGATAACACACTGAACTGGGAAGTGATTCATTGACTAAAGACTAAAAGATGACCTATAAACTGTGTTTCCTGACAAAAACTGATGGATTGAAAATGATCCAGAGGGAAAACAAAAGCTGCTAACAGTGTAGTTCAGTGACTGAAAAGCAGATCTAAAGGCCAATTACTCCTGTTTCCTTCCCCACTGTATGGGTGGGACTTCTCAAGAACATTCAGACTCTCTCAGTTATCTCCTCATCAGAAAACCACCACTGTAGACAGCTGAAGCATTAATTACCTGTTTCAGATGGTGCAATTATATCTAATTGTAATGATTCCCCAGGACAAGATACGCTGCAGAAAAAATGGCAGGTACTTATCCATTAACTACTCTACTTTCAACACACCCGAAACAGTTGACCTGTAGTACAGATTTTCAGTAGAGAAAATACTATCTTAAGATGGCTGATAGTTAACACTTTCTTGCACTAATAATAATTAGACATCAGTGAGTGAGATTTTCATATTATAAAAACCAATATTGATTTACTTTACCCAACAACAGGACCAGTGTTGGTTTCCACAGGCAGCAAATATCAATTCATCTCCTCCAAGGGGAAAAAAATTTCATTGTATGTTTTCAAGTCCAATTGAAGAAGAACAGATTTAAGGCCTTATAATCAAGACTGAGATACTTGAAAATACTTAGAGGCATCCCTATTATCCATTCATTGCAAATATGATTTTCAAAACTTGCAGGTTCTAGGAGTCACATCACTATCTGAAAAGAGTTTTTTTTCCCCTTATCTTTAGCCCTTCTAGCTCTTTTCATTCATACCAACCCTAATCATAATACTTAAACCAGTCTGAAAAGGTCAATATAATCATTTTTCAGAGAGAATTTCAACCTCATAACAGATGACTTCCTCCAGTCTCGAGGGTATGATTTTGAGTGTCTCCCACCCTGCTAGCTTGAAATGGAAAAGCAGCAAGCATAAAGAAAGAATGTTTACATGTGTAAGGACATTCAAGGTAATGTCACAGAAACTAAGCTACAGTTAAAGGAAAATATGTAATATCATCACTTAACAGGCAAAATTGTCAGATTTTATGCACAGAAATAACCAGAACCAGTTTTCATTTTCTCTTCTAGAACACTGTAACAGAAAACACATCTATTGCTATCAAAAGACATGCTTTGTTGCTACATGTTAGAATTTTATTCTTACTGCATAATAAACTTTTCTGTTACAACAATTTAACATGGATTTGAATATGTACATCAGTCACTAAGCACAAATGATGAAACAATAAACAGTAATGAAAAATTGTTCTTTATGCCAATATAATTTTGGCTCACAGAAGTTGTAACAGCTTCAGAACTGCCTCTGCAGACAAAGCATTTTTTGCCTATGAATTTTACAACAGACATGTTCCAGTATTAATTATTTTGACTATCTACACGCTCATGCTTTTACATGTATAACATACACTATTCTACAATATTATTTAACTTTAAAATCTGACAACAAAATTTTGTAGCTTATTTTGAAGAGGTGTATATCTTTAAGCTTTTGTACTTTGCTGTGGGTCTCATGCCTGCAAATACTTGAAGGAATTTAACAGAGGCTTACAGCAGAGTATATGTACCACAGCAGTCTTTATTTTGGTTATAGATTGGCACTGAGAGCTTGATGACATTTCCTCAGTACTGCATAAAATCTATGGTAAAATTAAAATAATCAAGACTCAAATTCCACACTGTGGAAATCAGTAGCTATTTGCATATTGATTATACTGGGACACGAATTTATCCCAAGTTATTTTATTTATATACGGTATCTTAGCTTTATGACCATCTATTGATCTTTACCAGTAATATGTCACCATTTACAGTTCTTGTGGTTAATTCAATGAAAGTCAAATTCAGTGCCATTGGTTGTGCAGTACACACATGAAATCAGCATTTATTGATCATTATTTGACATCCTTAAGCTTTTATTTCGCGTATTATCATCCAAAATTAATCTTTTTATCAGCTAATCTTCTTATCAGCAACAGCTTCAATATACACTTTTATTACTCTGCCACACATAAGAACAAGCACATTCAGCATATTATTGTAGTATTGCACTGCCATCTTGTGGGCAGTAGAACGAAAGCGTTCAAATAACTTCATTACTCCATTTTCTGGGTGTGAAGTTAGTAGTTTTGACAGGTTTGGGTTTTTGTAGAGCGTGGGAGAAGAGGGGTGAGGTTTTTTGAGAAAAAACTTGTTACTCTAAAAACAATAGAAAATTTATAACCTTTCTTAAAACCCTCAGGCTTACCATATATACAAAATCTGAAGGATAAGTGCCTTATTACACTCGTAGAGGATTCTATGCACAAAATGTTTTGTCCTCATTGACTAACATGCCAGACTAAATAAAGCTCAGGCAAATACTCATTTTTCCTAGTGCATCCTAATTGGAACAAAGACACACTGGGAATTATGAGGTTGCTGGAGGATTCGCAAACCAAGTGAGTACCAGAGCAAGTCTGAAATTTAATCCCCAGGTTCAACAAGCAGTTCGGTATGAGCAATATTTGAGTCCACAGACCAAAAAATTCTTCTTTTTAGAGACCCAGTTTCTACAGAAAGTAGAAGCGTACCACAGGTGTCATAACATGTTAGAAATTATGAAAATTATTAGTTTGTTTCTGTCACTGTTACATAAACATGTAAAATTTACTTCATATCTTAAGCCCCATACAAAAGCTATTACATTAAAAAAAAAAATTCCCAAACATAGCATGAAACACATTTAAGAGCTCCAAATGGGCATTCATGACTTGCTAGTACACTGCAATGAATTGATCAAACAAGATGAGTTCACCCTAAACACTCTCTGGTCACAGACAGAGAGTTGAGATCAATGGCTCCATGTCCAACTGGAGGCCAGCGATGCGTAGTGTCCCTCACGGCTCTGTCTTGGGACCAGTGCTCTCCAATGTCCTCATCAATGACACAGACAGTGAGACCTCAGCATATATGCAGATGACACGAAGCTTAGCGGTGTAGTTGACATATCAGAGGGATGTGATCCCATCCAGGGGAACGTGGACAAATTTGACAAGGTGGCCTACAAGTACCTCAAGAAGTTCAATAAATCCAAGTTCAAGGTGCTGCATCTGGGTCAGGCAAGGAGAGACATGAGCTGGGACAAGAAGTCATTGAGAGCAGCCTTGTGGAGAAGGACTTGGCGATTCTTGTGGATGAAACGCTGGACACAAACCAGCAATGTGCACTCGCAGTCCGGAAGGCCAACTATATCCTGGGCTGCATCAAGAGCAGCAGGGGCAGGCCGAGGGAGGTGATTTTGCACCTCTTTTCTTGTGAGGCCTCACCTGCAGTGCTGCATCCAGATCTGGAGTCTTCAGCACAGGAAAGACATGGACCTGTAGCGCAGGCACAGAGGAGGCCACAAAGATGATAGTAAGTGGATTATCTCTCCTACAAAGATAGGTTGAGAGAATTAGAGTTGTTCAGCATGGAGAAGAGAAGGCTCAAGGGAGACCTTATTGTGGCCTGCCAGCACCATAAAGGGACTTATGAAAAGGAGAGAGAGGAACTTTTTATATGAACAGATAATGACGAGACTAGGGGGGCAATGCCTTTAAACTGAAAGAGGGGAGTTTTTGATTAAATGTTATGAAGAAATTCTTTACTCAGAGGGCACTGAAATGTTAAAACAGGTTGCCCAGAGAGGTTGTGGATGCCCCACTCCTGGAACTTTTCAAAGCCAGGCTGCATGGGGCCCTGAGCAACCTGATCTAGTGAGTGGCAACCCTCTCCATGGCAGAAGGATTGGAATTAAATGATCTATAAGGTCGCTTTCAATCCAAACCACTCTATGATTCCATGATTCTACATAGCAATTTTCATTTGCTCCTTTTAAACTAAAACTTTATTGCAAGGGTATTGCTTCTTCAAATTACTTAACTGTCTGAAAATTTAGAGGAATTTTGCTAGCTGCCAGCTTTGCATATTCAGCAAAATGTATGAAAGCTCATGAGGATTTCATTAGTTTCCACTAAAATTAAACAAGGTTTTCTGTGGCAACCCAAAAACATTTAATTAAGTTAGAAGTATACAAAGCAACCAGTCCAATCTCTTTCAGATTCAGGCGTGTATTTTTAGAATTATCAGCTGGTAGAAAAGCAGAGGCTCAGAGACTGAAAAATGTTACAGAACTAAAGTTTGAGATGCTATAGTAGGTGGGAAAATACTCTGAAAAATTTCCACTGGGAATGGTTCACAAGGTAACTTCAGCTGGTTCATTCCATGGCATTCTGCATACCCTCAGCTGCTGGTCACTGCACTGATCTGCAGCACAGAGCTATATTCTACCGGGTTGAAAAATATCACATTGCATGGTTTTGAATTGTCTGGGAGAGCAAAGCCGACAATTCAACCATACAGGCTTCAAAATTAGCATCAGTTTTTCTGAGCTTCCTTGGTGGCTCTTCCTTATTTCCAGTCACCCACTGAAGTCAAACCGTCCAGAATACTGTACTCCCTCTTTGAACTGTATAATGATGAAAGCAATAGCGGCTACACAGACCTTGCAAAGGTACTTCACATTTTCTTTCCAGCATGTTTCATAAAACACAACGTGCATGGATGGTTGTCTGGGCAGAAACAGAAAGAAATCTTTCCAAGTCTTAACTTCCCAACTGTTCCTATGTCCTCCCAATTTCTACAAGCATACTGGAGGAGGTTCAGGATATCCGATATCTCAGCTTACATACACTTAATCTTATTTTGGTCTTCTCTTACCCAAAGTTCTCCTCATGAAGCAAGTCCCTTCCAAACCTCCAACAGTAGGTTGGCACGCTATTAATTTCTCAGACTAGCAGAGAAAATTGGCTTCATTGGTTGCTGCTAGTGCATTTCCCTGTAGTACTTTAACTTGTAGAATGTTTCCTTGAAATGATTACTATTTGACTGCTTCCCATCCTTAGTTTTTTAATGTAAAGACTTTGCTAACATCTGAAACACCAAATCAAGGCAGTGAAAGACACCAAGCATGTATTGTGGCCTCAGATAATATTTCAGCCTTAAGTGACTTCAGAGAAAGGGAGAAAGGAAGGTTTAAGCATTTTAAAATATTATGGTTTCAAGTCAAGATAGTTATAAGGTGTAGCCAAGTACTTAGCTAGTTGAAATTACCTCTGAGCATTAACTGATTATTTTAGTAACATGTGAAGATCCATTGTATGGCTTAAAAGCAAGAAAAAAGCACCCAAGAAGACACAGAATACTCCTCCTAACTTTAACTCCCAGAAAACTGTCATAAAAACAAAAACAAGGGTGGGGCAGGGGAATAATTAGACGATTTTCCTGCTGTTTCAAGTGCTTCCTGTACATCTATCACGCTTCCTCTCCCATTCATAGGGACCAAATAGCCTAAGGTGTTTCACAGAGTGTGCTGGCTAGCGTACCTTGTAATGATTTTTGTCTGCCTAATGCCTCTTGCAACAGGAAGACTAAACACTGGTTTTAATACTGCATTTGCATTTAACAGTCTTAGTTTGAAAAGTGGCTTTCCTGCTTATAGATCTGGTTCAAAGAAGCTGCTGCTATCCAAGTTAATCAACTTTGTCTACTCCTGAAATAAAACACCTCTCAAGAGAACAGGTTTGGACTTTCAAAGCAGCTTAAGAGAATTAGACTCCCAAATCCTATTAGGTTTCAATGCAGCTGGAAACCTAACTCTTAAAAAAAAATTTTAAAAAATATATAAAAAATTGAAGCTGAGAAGTACAGAGAGGCAGAAACCCTGCTGCTTCATGAAAACATGAAGAATAGGGGGGAAAAAAGATCAGCCTGAGTTATTCCTATGAAATAATTATTTTATTTTAAAGCTCATTTTGTTCTGACTTTCCCATATTCATTTTACAGTAATTAATTTTGCAGTTCATGTTCATTTATTAAATGGCATTAGGCAAAGACACACTGAATTTTCAGTACAAAAGTACTTAAAGATCAGTTAAATATCACAGATCTGAAAAACATGTCATCTTTTTATTTATGGCTTACTACATGTATTAAATAAATGCTTCAAAATTTTAACTTCAAAATTAAAAATGTTTATAGGTTATTTGTATATGCTTGGAAGAAATAGAAGCGATCATACAACTAAATAGAAATTATATTATATTTATGTTACCTGTGGTTTTAGCTAATTGCCTCCATCTGTAGTCTTTTGTTATTACAAAACAAGAACACGCCTATATCAAATAGAAGCATCCTAAAACCTTCAGGGTAACTATATCCAGGCACCTGCCTTCACTATGCCAAGGGTATCTGTGCAATTGTTTATGACATTTGCACTTCATCTTCCAACCTGACTCAACACTCTGTCACAAGGATGTCTTGACAAATTAAGCTGGGTATCACATAACATACTTTTCAGTTCCTCTCCATGAGGAAAGAAATATCCATTGACTTTGTATGCAACACTATTGTTTTAATTTCTGCCTTTTCCATACAGGCAGGCAAAACAAGGATTTTTTTCATCTTTGTGTTTTACAGAAACAATTCTTCTCGTGACTTGAACCTGGCATTGACTGAGCTTCTCAAATAACCCTTTGAAGAATTGCTATAAATCTAAGGAAATCAGAGGCTCCCAAGTTGTTCTTTCCACAGTGATCCTTACAGTTTAGAGTTGATTTTCTGTTTAATTTTTTTTGCTATAAATTCCACACATGCCTTAGCTTACTAATTAACCACTAGAGAAAAGGAGTATGCCTGCAGTTCCCTGTACTAGAAGGGCTGAACTCACTAATGAAGTGTCCCAGTTACCTTTCAATCGAAGTCCTTTTCCTCACTATTGTCATACACCCAGGCAAGCAAACAAAACCTAGTATTTTGAATTATGCTATTAACCTTCATTGAAGAATCTGAAAGATGGCAGCAAACTATGCCAGCAGAAGTAACATAAGCCAAGACTAAGACTTTGTTCATATTTAAAACTTCATTCACTCTTAGGAAGCACAGCTTTCCATTTCACATGAAGTCAGATTACAAGCCACACGAAAGCAGATGCAACCCTTGCCACAGATAAAGTATGCATGAGATCTGTCATGCTTGACTTTTACAGTTCAACTACAGCAGAGAGCTGTTCAAGTTTAACTTAGCAATGCCTCTGACAGCCAACAGTATGCTTATTTATTTTCTCTTTAAACACTGAATACTTTCCTTTCTCCTTCTTCCAGCATGCCAGTATCTTCCATTTTATCAGTCCTGTAGACTAGGGGTCATGCTTGATTTCTTTCTTTCTCTTCCTCTGTCTTTATTAAGTCTATGAACAAGTCCTGTCATCTTCCATGAAGTGTCAAAAAATCCCTTTCTTCTTGTTCTGCCATCTTAGGCTTATCTCTAATAATTTTCCACACAACCTAGCAGAATTACTTCTTATCAGATCCTCTTGCATCAGACATGTAGATACTAAATAACCTCTCATTTTACTTATGCAGAAAATATTTCTGACCCTTCAATTACACCTATTGGGCTGTGCCGTTCATCCCCAACCACCTCAGTACTTTCGTACCATTGCTTTGACAGAGTCCAAGCTCACAGTATCTTTCTTAGAAATAGCTTAACTAAGAATAATTTATGACTCTTAAAAGATTTGGGGTTTTTTGGGGTGGGTTTTTTGTTTGGTTTTTTGTTTGGTTTTTTGGTTTTGTTTTGTTTGTTGGTTGGTTTTTTTTGGTTGGTTGGTTTTGTTTACTTCCAAATACCAGGCTGTGGTACAGACAGCAAAGTCACTCTAGGATGTCTATGGCATTAACTTGAAGCCAGGAAACAAAGCAAAACACCTACAACAGTCCCATGTCCTTCTGCAGAGACAGCCAAAACCAATATAGAGTGGTAAAAGTAATACTGGGAAACTAAGGGCAGGAAACCAAATCCTAAGCACAGTATCAACAACTCCTGCCCTCAATCCTTTTCTCCCTGCTTCCACCTTTTCCATGTTGGATCTACACTTGCCTAAGAAATTTAGCCTTTAGACTGAAGACCTCAAAGCTCCCCAGCCTTCGCCTTCTACTTTCTTTACAAATTAGCAGGAAAAAACACCACTGAGTTTTAAGCATCTGTCAAGCAAGTTTTCAAGTTTCAGCCATTTCTCTCTAACGCACCTTAGAGCTCCCATTTGAATAACACATCTAAAAATCCCCAGTACAATTTTAGTGTTGTTCAGACTTAGACAACAATCATTACTGGCTTATTCCAAAACCAATGAATAGAAATTTCTGCACAAATTTAAGGTCAGTGATGCAGCTAAGGAACATGCCTGCCTGACAGGAGATTAAGCGAAAGGTTGCAAGCATCTTTAACATTATGCCTCTGGACTAGATACAACAGGCCTCCCACGTTACACTTTTTAAAAAAATTGCTGCATGCAGATCAATTGTCTCCTTGAATATTCTCTCACCCTAATACTGATGCCTACCAGATTACCAAATATTTTTCATTTTTCTAAATGACAATTTTCTTTCTGGTGTGTTAGGCAGTCTGTTCTTCTACAAAGAGAGCCTATAACCAAAACAGGCTCCTGCCAGGGGATGGTAACAGTGCATTATGTCAATCTGAATCACTAAGGCACAGGCCAACTGCTAAGGGCCGATAAATCTGTCATCTTGCAAAACATCTGGTGGCAAAACACCTCAGTATCCCTTCAGGTATGAAGGGTTTTCAACAGTCTTGGACAGATTAAACCTTTCCATTCTCTCCTGTAGGAAGATGGGAGTGGTACCAAGAAGAATCCAAAAAACCTTTAGAATTTTGAAGGCTGCAGAAAAGCTAAATAAACAGTCATACAATACACTGAAGGGCTGAGACAGCAGTCATGCAATACACTGGGACACCGGACTTCTCCACTTCTGCTATGACATCTCTTGCTGTCAAAGGAGAAGGCTGAAAACAAAGGGCATACAGAGTCACTAGCATGAAAAGAAAGTGCTCTAACGTGTGTTGGTGGCAGGAATGCATAGAAGTGGATTTAGAGGTACCAGGGGAATTAGAGGGAATGGAAGACCAGCTCACATGCAGTGTCATGGCCACACAGGTCTCAATCACAGGAGAATTTTCCTTGCGCACATTACACCGAAGCATTATAAAAGACACAGCAACACTACCATGCAGCTCTTCTCTTTGATGCAAATGACAAACAGCCTTTAGACCTCAGAAGAGACACTAAGGAACACTAAAAAACACACTACACAGTTGAAATATTAACAGGATTTACATACACACATTGAAAGAGCAGGATATTGTGTTAAAATCCCCTACACTGCAGGCTGACTTTATTTCAGTTTTACTGCGATTTAGGTAAGAAACCTGAAGAAATTGACCAGCAACGCTTTCATTGCTAAACAGACGTGTACGGTTTTGACATTTGTAGTTTGCAACACATAGATTACAAATGAATTAGTAACGTCGACATTCCTAAAAGTATTTTAAAAACCCCACAGAAACGCATTTCCACTGCAGCCCTGCATTGGTTTCTCTGTAACTCAGCGACGAAGAGTGCGACGGGGAAGGCGTTTGAGCCGGGCAACTACGTTTTCTGTCCCGTATCCAGGCACCGGAGGCAGATCCCCGCCGTGGACTCCCTCGAGCGCGGCTCCAGCCCTTCGGGCCGGCTGTGCCGCAGAGCCGCGCTCGGGGACACCGGCGGCTGCTGCCGTTGAAGGGGCCCGCCCGCCACTCTTATCGCCCGAGGGGCTGCAGGGCATGTGTGGCGCAGATACACCGCGGAGCCAGCGAGTGCCCCTTCACCCCCCGGCCCCACCAGCGGCCCGAGCACCGTGACAGAAGTTGCTCCCGGGACCCCCAGGACCCCTGGGGCTTGGGTCGCCTCCGGGGCCCGCCTGCGCCACCCGGCGGGGGAGGA
>VZTF01000894.1:3733585-3759876 GCA_013397755.1 Cnemophilus loriae | reverse complement strand
GGCCCGGTCGGGGCCACCCGCCGCCGTGTCCGCCTGGCCGCGGCGCTGCGCGGGGGCGGGCGCAGGGAAGGAAGCGCGGAAAGTTGGGCGTTAGCGCGGGCCGGCGGCGGACCCTCCTCGGTTTTGCCAGGTGGCTGCCTCGCCTTGCTTCGGCCTTGGGATGGGCAGCCCCGGTGGAGGGGACACGGAGACCCGAGCCCTCCTCGCCATGGTGCTCGGCGAGTGCTGCTCGGGCTGCTCCCTCCTCCCGCAGCTGCAGTGGGAGACGAGGGGCGAGGATCCCGTCCCGGAGGGAGCACAGCGGCTGTGCCCCGTCAGAGGCAGCAGGGGAACGGCAGAAGAACTCCCTCCCGCAGAAGGGTCCCACCAGATCGCCTCACTTCTAGGGGGGCCTCTGAAACCACGGACCCGGAGCCCCAAGCTGCTGATTGCTGGAGCTAAAAAGCGTAGTGCTAGTGGAGAGCTGGACTGTTCGCCAGCCCAGTGAGTGGACAGCTAGAACAGAAAGTAACACGCTGCGTTAGTGCACCTTACACAAACACAAGCCGTGCTGCTAACTCATTTCTGGGGAAACCGAGGCTCGTACCAGGAGGAGTTGCACGGGACAGAACACAGGTAGCACTCCAGAATATGTGTAGTGTTGAAAAGGCTATGGCAGCATCTCAGAAGGGGGCAGAGGTCCCAGGCTGCCTGCTCACTCCAAAGGCATTGTAACCTTTGCTTCCATGAATCAAAGCGGTCACCTGGGCCAGTCTCCCCTTTTCCCATGCAATTGTGTGCCTTTTGGAGTCAAAGCTTGGCTTCTAATCTAAAAATATCCTCTTATCTTGACTTTTCTTCCCATTGCTGTTTCAAAGCAAATTAAGACACACCAACTTTATGTTAAAACAGAGACTGCATTCAAATCCTTTGTATTAAATAGCATCTGTGTTTGCATTCTGTTTTAATACAAAATGCTTTGGATTGCGGCTAATACCAGGAGATATGAAACTGGTTAGTCCCCACATGTTGCACATAAAAAGAATTCATAATGAGCATCTGTGGGATGTGGAATGGATCCCATGAGTTAGCTGAAGACCTCATAACGTAAGAGCTGAGAAGCCTAAGTGAATTATGACTCTCTTTCCTCGCAAGTAGGATTAATTTTCTATCCCACTTATATTCATTATCTATCCTGTTTATACTATAGGGACATCAATTGTTTGAGTGTTAAATATGAAGACTTTATAGAAACGTGTAGGTTAGATAGCTTGCAGAGAAGAGGGGGGTTGTTATTACTAGGAAAACTGTTATTCAAACTCCACGTTTAAAGACCAATATTAAATTATGCTGCTCACTTTTTTAGAGGACTGCAAATTCTGTGTCTTTCTCCTACAATATATTTAAAATGTAAGGTTTACAAAGTACTCTCCATCTGCCTGTGGCCCTCCCAGTGATGTCAATAGGAATTTCGCATGCAGATGAAGGCCCCTATATGGCCTTTAGAGAGCAGGTCAATAAATGGCTGGAGGAATAATTAAAGACTTCTGAGCTGCTCCTTTCCTTTTTCTTACACTATAGTACAAGACTGGCATGAATATAGGCTGGGCTACCACTCTAATTGGCTATGGAATAACACTGAAAGGAATTTAAATGTGGGCAGTAGCCATTTTCCAAATGATCACTCCATTACAGTAGTTTTGTCTGTCAATGTATGGCCAGGCAGTAGAGTGGATGTAATCATGTCGAAGTCCCCATCCATTGATTGTCACTCTTTGCTCTACTGTGGCAAATCTAAGCAGATTTTCACGTTTCAAAGAGACAGCCAGGACAGAGAGCCTGCCTTTAGCCAAGCTTGCTTCAGCTTAGTCTTGAAAGTCACTGCTTTTTATCCATATAGGCAGAACCAGGATCTCTCGATATTTAATAAGATCTTTTATGAGTATTGATTAATATCTTAAGTGTTAATGTAACTAAAAATTCAGTCTTGATAACTTTGCTTGCACAAGTAACCCACCAAGTCCCTGGAAGTGTACAGACAAATAGTTTTGTATGTTAGAAGACAAGCAGGATTCAAAGGTAGGTTTGTGGATGTCTAGAATACAGAAGCATTTTCTTTGTCGTAGCTCTTAAAAGGCACTAAATAAAAAACATCTCATGTTTGAAGAAAAGTCCATTTTGATTGTTTGTGTCTTTTTTTTCCCCAAATTAATCGCAATGATAAAATCCAGTAGGAATTTCTGAGACTTATTTTATACACCAATGAAAATACCCATCATCAAGCTTATACTCTGTGCCATATTAAATAGTGTGGACCCAATTTGCCACATATTTCACCAGTGCTGCAACATACCATGACGGATTTAACTTAATTTGCTGCAGTATGCTAGCATAAATGAGATGAGAATAAACCCCAATATTTTTAATTTACTTTATTTCCCATTTTGGTAAAATTATTGACAGCTTCTGGTGTCTGAGTGACATAGTTTTTGTCTCAATACCATATACTATTGCAAGATATGCTGCAAGTTGCTTTAGTATTGATTAAGCGAAGAAATATTCTAATAGAGTACTGCTGTTTCTAACTATGTGCAGTAGACCTTCCTCTGAGGCAAAAAACATAGCAAAGATAAAAATTAAAAACACATGACAATATGTCATACAATAACATTTAATATTTATGCCTTTCATATGCTTTTCTATCACAATTATATATTATATCTTTATTCTCATTGTCGGTGTACTACTGTTCCTTTCACAGGTGAAAAAATATCTCTTCTCTGGAAATTCATTTCCATTTACTTAAAGTTAAATGGTTTGACTTTGAATTTTCATTATCTGCTGTTGGAAGGAGCCTGTGACAGGTATGAGAGAGAATGCTACAAAGCTTCATTGTATCATCTAATTTTTGCTTCACTTTAGTCAGATATCATTTAGGTAGAGAGTAAAATAGTATACATAGAACAGGATAAGATAGAACAAAACAGAAATAAAATGAAAATAGGATATATAATGAATTACAGTAGAAAAATGCCTTTATCTGGAAGTGATTTTTTTTTTTTTTTTTTTTTTAGTTATACTGATTCCTCACTAGTGAGAAAATTGAACTAATTTTATATAAAAGGAATATGTCATAACAGGATATGGCATTTATCTTCCTGAGATAGGGGTGACCTCATCATTCACAAGTGGTGTAGCTATGAATGAGTAATCAGCCTCCCCACCCATTAAGTGTAGATAAAGTCCACGTCTTCTGTCTAAGTATTAAATATTCGATTTATTATTTTACAACTCACCATCTCTACAAGTGTTCACTGACTGATGCTTCGGTTGCTGCTGCCAGTATGTATCGTCAGAGCGAAGCAGAAGAAGCTCCTCAAAAGGTGCCCTGTATAATAGTGAATGAAAGATGAGGAGGAAAATGAAAATAACAGATGAGAAGAAAACAAGAGAAAATGGACCTGCAGGAAAAAAATTATGGGCAGAACAAGGATAAGGAAATTCTTTAACTGACCTATACTTTTGTTGTCTGTAATATTCCAAGAGCTTTATAACATACAAGCAGTGAAAATATTTTTCATATTAATACCTCACATATATCAGCTACCTCCCATCTCAAGTTATATTGCTCAAGTTATTCCCAGAGGAATTTATATATGTATAATGTGAGAGAAATATATAGTTAGGAAAAAATTCCTTTTTACTATTTATCAGCAGTGCACATTAGGGAAGAGCCACAGTTAAAAAAATACAGTTTATTTCTAGAACTATATAAGATAACATAATTTTCTCTTTCAAATGATGTCACGTGCTGCATTTTGTTTTCATTCCTTTGTTAAAGCAGCAAGTGCCGTTTAGAGAAAATATTCGGAGTTTAATTTTAAATCCAAAAGAACTGGCTGTTCATCTGTTTAGAAGAAAAAGCTCTAAATAGAACATGAAGTCAGGAAAAAGACCATCACTGCTTAAATGAAAGTACTCAAACATTTTCCATCTTCCCCGTTCCTTGACATGCTCTCATGGTTGGAAGAATGGATAAGGGAACTGTCCTTTCTGAAAAGTTTCCCTAGGACTGAAGGGCAAGTCTAAGGTAGCCCCTTCCCCCCGTATACAAAAAAAAAAGCAGGCAGAGAGTAAGATAGAAGGAAAGTGCCTGGGGAACATAGCATCACTACTGAAATCATAAAAGATGTATAAGGGCATCAGTGGAAGAACTAGAAAAACTATTAGAAGAATGCCCTACAGGGCTATCCCAATGGCTCAGCGATTAGTACACTGCGCTGCCACTGGGAAAATGCAGCCAAGGTTTGAGGCTAACCTTAGGATCTCATTCATTGGTACTGGCAGCTGAGAGCCTTGTGAGCACGGGGCGTCCACGGTGAGGAAGCACTGATACATTGCTCACATACCCGAAAGTATCTACCTAGGCTGTGCTTTGACCACTGAAGCTGCCTCAGGAAGGAGTTTCATGTCTTGCCTACCCTCAGCTAGCCTAATTTACTCTCCGTGTGAAGGCAAAGGAGCACTTCTGGCCCACCATGTAATGACAAAGAACAGGTCATCTTCCGAGGCTGAAGCATCAATGTTAAAGTCAGTTTCTCATGTGTTGTATACTTTGCTCTGGCCCTAAATTTTAGAGAATGAGTTATCCCTTAGCACCAGAGGTTTTCTGCAGTGTTGATCACCCACAAATTTTCTAGCATCTCAAGCAGTTCGAGAGGCAGCCTGCTCATTTTTTCAGACTCTACCTGCTTCTGCAGATCTGTGATGTTCCTCCAGGCAGTTTTAGCACCTATGTATCCATTTCCCTTGTCTTCAAGATCAGTCTAATGCCTCCAAAGTAATCTGCTACTTTACTGACATCACATTAGGGCCATGGAGACCACAAATAAATTTTGCTGCTTCCACCTCCCCAAAATCCTGATTCATGCCACACAGCCTGAAAAGAAGCCTTATTTGAAAAAGTGGAAAAACAAATCATGTAGGTGTTTTTTATGTCTAGAGCTTCTAAGAAATGCCATCATATTATCCTGTGTTCTCACAACATTCACATTTTTGGTCCTGTTCATCCATAAGTGAAACTTTAAAAAACACAGGACTAGTCAACACACTTTTTTCTTTCATTTAGGTATTTACATTTATTTGTAGCCTCTGTCAGTGCTCCTAAACAAAATAATTTGCAGAAGCACCTATTGGTGTGTCCTGGAAAGGCAAGATCAAAAGGCAGCTCAAGGTTTTTGACTGCTCTTAGGTGAGGATTCTTACTCTTTCTCATACTAAGTGGTAGTCTCTTCTAATTCAGAAGGAATGGAAACCAAGGATGCTGTCGTTCTCCTAATTATTTCCTGATGAACAAATCCAAGTTAATTATACATACAGCAAAAAAAAAGCATTGAGCTTTCACTCAGAGCTCTTTCAGAGAAGCCTAGTGCAGTCCAACGTAGCCTTTCTTCTTTGGTGGCGACTGTTAGTGCTCTGCTGAGTCATGCAGCAATGAACATTGAACAAGAATATTCCCATGCCTGTGTCTTATCTCCTACTGTCCAAATTGCATCCAGTGCACTTTAAAGCTGTGATAGGTCCTTAAAGACATGCTTCTCCATAGTTGGTGTGGTGGGGCTTTTTCTGTTTTATAACAGCATTATTTTTCTAGTCATTGAAGGCAGTGCAATGTGTTCCTGTGCAGCGGTCCCAGGTGGGCAGCCACGTGGCTCTGCTAACAGTTTCTGAAACTTCAAGTATACATAAGGATCAGAAATAAATACTTTGATCTTTGGTCTTAATGTTTTTCCAAAAATAACCAAAACTTATAAGGATAATATATATGTGTCAAAAACTTGAATGCAGGCTAACCTGTCTGAAAATGCATCTTTGTCCAGGCATAGGAAGATTGAAGAGAGTACCATTCTTATTTATAAATATTTATTATTCTGCAGTTTCAGTTCTCCCTGTGAAGATGATTGTCCAAATTTTTCATTCCTTTTTTCCTTAATTAAGGAATTCAAGCATCAAGCATACTCACAGGTGGTCTTCAAAATTTAAACACATATTAAATCTCACTCTTTCAATTTAAAATTTCTCTTGAGTTAAAAACCAACCAAACTTTCCTAGTATTTTTATATGGCCTGTCACAAACCTTAAAGAGGAAGCTTTATTCCCTTCAAAGATAGACCTCCATCCACATTACTTGCATTTCTGTTGTTGCTATCCATACTACAGTAGCTACTGAAAATAACTACCAATGTTACATGCGGCACTCGAGAAGGGTCCTTACATTTCACACTTCAGAATTCCTTGCTTGGGGACTTTAATTTTGACAAAACTGGAAAACAATTGGAGATCTTCTTAGCCTACTGCTAGACCTTTATTTTAATTTTCGTCTTCACAGACAGGGTTGCCCACAGACTGGCCATAAATTGTACTAAATTTGGAATGTGCTGAGTTTGTTTCCCTTTTTCTTTTTTGGTTGTAAGTGCTCTCACCACCTCAAAGTATTTTCATTATCAGAAAGTGGTCTGGACTGTACTTTGTATCTAAATAAAGTTGAATATTTCATTCATTTGTAATTACTCAGGAAGACTACCAAACATTCTTGAATTTCACTACCAGTGTATCATATTATCTCATTTTTATATTAATGAGTGGACAACATAAAAAACATCTTTGTGACTTTTGAGACTCAAACAAAATTAATTATTGGCAATATATTGGATGGAGAATTTCTGGACTCTCTGACGGAAATAGACAATGTGATTTTCTGGTCATCAATATATGTTTTAGGTATTGCGGAATTAAGCCACTATTCTCTTCATTACACATTTGAGGCAACATATATTTGGCTATAGAATATCTATAATTTGGGTATATATAGATGACTATTGGAAGAAAATGATAATTTCTCTTAGTTCAAAATTCATTAAAAAGGCTTTATTGTATCATTTTTATTTTCCCCCCAATATGGATCCTTATTTGTCTTTAATATAGTGACAACTGCATTTTACTAGTACCTTGATAGGACAGGTTGGTGAAAATTATCACTTGTTGATGATATGGCCTATTTCTTCTCCATACATAACACTGGAGGCAAAGCAACAGGAACTCCTCCAGCAAACTATCATTTCTTTTGAAATGTGTTCTTTATTCCAGAAAAACACCTCCTACAGATTTTCAAGAGTATTTAATTTAATATGGATCTGGCCTTTTTAGTATGGAACAAGAAGAAATATCAGAGAGTCCATACAACATCTGCACAATTTCACAGTTTATTTATAGTTGCAACGTGTAATAATCACTATTTATCTCCTCCTTTAACTGAACTAAATTAATATTTTTTCCTGAAGTAATTAAACCATTTGGAGATAAAAAACTATCATACAGGTAGAAGTAAAATTTGAGTATTTTGGTCATATATCGATAATACTTGTAAGTTTCAAATGCAATCACTAATTCATTAAAAAGTTTCAATTTGTGTTGAAGAATGTTACTAACAGTCCATGCTGTTTTCTGTGCCGTCAGTTCAATAACAGCTTGTCTGTATGTCCTGTCCTTCGCTAGATGCCAACCAAGCACATTGACTAGTTTTATCTAGAATATACTCTAATCTGTTATTCTTTCTCAGGCTGAACTTTTGATTCTAATCAGTTTTAGTCAACTGTTTTCAGCTTATAAATAAATACAAAGGGTGAAAATCTGCATAATAAAGAAGATTTTATATGCAGAAAAATCTTGAATTAATAAAATGACTAAAGCTGATATATCAAACACCTGAAGAAGAAAAAAAAAACAAGGTTAAGATTTTTCTTGAACTCATTGTACACCTTACACATCTTATGGTATGCATTAATAATACCTCAAAGTTCACATATCCGAAGATAAGAAGAAGAATTATTCAGTTTAAATAGCAATAGTATTCGTAGCTTTCAGAATATTCTTATGAATCCTTGCTACTTCCACTAACACTGCTCTTTTACATTTGCTTTTTAGGTGAAGAAAAGTCTGTGACTGGGAATAATGCAAAATAATTTGACTTTTGAGAGACTCTAAACTCTTCAAACCATTGTTATAGCAGATGATGCTTGACATTGCCAATCATTCTGTCTTCCTTTTACTTGTAAGTCCTGATATCAGTAGGAGACTGTGTACATGCATTCATGTGGTGCTGTTTGGTTTGTGGATCACACGTCTGGAATTTATTTAGTGTATAGAGTTTAAAATTTCAGCTGTCTTCACTGTTAGTTAGAAAGATCTTTAAAACCTGAAAGAATATTCCTTAATACGGCTTTCAAGGAAAACAAGCATTTAGGGAAAAAAAGAAAAGAAAAAAAAAACCATACTCTGTACATGCTATGTACATGCTAGCTCAAATGTACCTTTATATATACCAAACAATACTCCTTCAAGTAGGAACTTTATTTTGATATTGTCCATTTTAGCATACACACATTATTCCACAATTTAAAAAATAACATCATTTTGCAAGCAGATGCCTAGTAATTGGTTATTAGGTTCAGTTATGATGCTGCAAGGTGTTAAATTAACACTAACCTTTCAAAAGAATTCCAGGGTTGAATCCTCGCTATCATAAATGGGAGCTAGAACTTGAGTCTCCTGTTATCTTGGAGTGTTGGGCCACTGGTTTTCATGCACAGATATTCAGAAGTCTAGTCAACCCAAAATGAAGACCATTGTCCAAACTACAGTCCTCGTTTGGAGAGTAAAACTGAGGATTTCCTGAGGCTTCATGCTGTGAGAAGAGGAACTGGGGAGCCAAAGATCAGCCAATGCCTTTTCCCACCACCAAGTACTGAAGTTAATATGCATTTGAATCTCTATTTCTTTGTTCAGAATTACTGTAAATGTTCTCTTGTGGAGAAATTGCTCAGTCTGAAGATGATTGTAGTTACACAGTCATTCAAGTGAATTAATGCAGGGAAACAAAGAAAGAAGACTCACTTCATCACTAATGGACACAAGCCGTATGCAGTGGCTGACTGACTGCTGGCTGTTGTGGTGTCCTAGCCTGGATACCAGCAGCAGTGCCTGCTTTGGATAGCAGCAGTGTATGCCTTGCTAACAGCTAATTATTTCTGCAGAGTGACAGTATGATGTTTATTAAAAATATATATTAATATATATGGTATATTATACCTATAAATATATCTTGCCTGATTTATTTGGTCTGAGCTCATCTATAAATTGTCTGGCTTCTGAAGGAAAATGGCAAAATTGTCTTGCATGTAGAGGGATAGATGTCAAGTTAAATCAGGGGTTAGAACAAAAAAAATCCAAATGAATAACAAACTCTGAAGAGCTCAAACAAAGCAAATTTTAATACATAAATATCAGAAGGCATGTGTATGTCTTGAGCAGAGAACAAACCTGAGATGGATGGGTGGGAAAAAAAGGTCCAATAATACTTTCCTTCTGAAAAAATAAGACTAAAAAGAGCGTTCTAGTACAGCATAATGGTTAGATCTTCAATATACCTCATTCAGTCACGAATTTGAGTAATTGAGATGTAGTCTGTTTCAAGCAAGGAAGCAAAAGCAAACATACTCCTCTTCCCTCAATTGTCTCTATTGTCAGTATAATTTCATGGAAGAATTCTGCAGTTTCCTAAAAAATGAACCAAACAGAACAAACCAACCAATCAGCCATCCAAAAAAAATTAGAAACAAAACCAAACGAAAATGCAAAATTAAACGAAACAAAAACCAAAAAACAACTCTACACAAAACAAAGCATCATCAAAAAAAAAAAAAAGCATTCTCAAAATACATACTTATATCATATTGGACCTTTCATATGACTTTCATGAAGGTTAAGGAGGAATGCTAATTCATTTGGTTTTAATATGTTATTCTGGGTTTTTTATCTTTTCCCTACGCCTCCCAGAAAAAGTTTATAAGAGTACTAGAAAAAAGTCTGGAAGATGCTTCTCTCTTTCCTATGAGGTAATATTCGGTACTGCTTATCTGTAAGTCAACTACAATCACAAGAAACAAGTTTTCACTGAAGTATATTGAGGTTTGCTTTTGTCTTTATAAGGTATTTGAACATTCACTCTTGAAAGTATGGTAGTGGAATCAGTGGCCTGATGCTGTTAAAAATTACTATTAAAGTGAATTGAGAATAATTTTTAATAGTGTTTCATTGAAGTCAATGGGCCAATATTATCAGGAGTCTCATTGGAGTTGTGAAGATTCATTTTTTATGGGAAGTCACTGAAGTCAAAGGTAACAGGCTACAGAAAGTTAACCCCACACAGTGCAATTACTTTCAATGTAGCCTCATCTTGTGGAGAAAAAAACCACTTTATTAAGCACAAGATTTGTGTATCATCACTTTCACACAATACATTAAAAAACCCACCAGGTTAGTGTCACAGAGGATGGTGAGGTAACTAGTGCAGCTAGGCTTTTAGGATAATTGCACACCACCACATCACAGCACAGATCACATACTACTACAGCATGCTTTCAAGAGAGAAATGTTAGGCAAGACATCCCATACCCTGTACTCTTTGAACAGTGCCTCAAGCGCTTGCTTTTGCTAGATAGTCATGAGAATCAGGCTGAAGGAGTCTGATGTCTCACGCAGAGGGTGGCAATTGTAAAAAGACACATTCACTGCCTCTCTCTCTGAAAACTGAAGAAATGAGACCAAAACTACCTTCACTTTAGTGAACATTTAGAGGGTTTGCAACATTTGATTAATGGAGAATAAATTTAGCTACTTATCAGGAAAAGGAATCTTCAACATTTGTTTCAACTGAAACTTAATCACTATTAACTTCCAAAATATTCAGAGGAACTTATGTAAAACCAGCAGATGCACAACTAGATACTGTTATGTTTTGTATGGGTCCAAAGTGAGAGACTTCCTTTGCTTTATCATTTCATGGATTCTGTCATTCCACAAACACCACTGTATAATCACATTACAGTAGAAAACTGTGTCAATGGAAAAATATTATACAAAAGCATGAATATGAAGGTAAGTATAGAGTTCAAAGTGATTACATATTGTATAATTGATGTGCAGTTTTAGGTTTTGAGGTTTTTTTCACCCACAATTCTAAAATATTCTCTATGCTCTAGATCTATTTCCCATCAATTAAATATTATAATATAAACCCTTTTAGTATAAGTACAGCAATTCCAAGTTTCACTGGATGCTTAATTCTTTATATTCATGAATATATTTGCAGCTCAGAATAATTCTGTAATTGTGGAACCCCTGGAGTGAAAGTATTACTTAATGTCCCATCAACACTGGGACAAAGGACATAAGCCAACTTCGATGTGTATAAGGTAACAACAGATAAACAAAGTATGTTTGGACTTAAAAGGTCTAAGTCAGCTAATAGATTAAGTCTCAAATCTATCCTCCCAGACTCCAGGTGGGCAGTGATGAGAATGAAGCAGCAAAATGCTAAATATTCTGTCTCCTTCAGGTCTGGTAGGTGATTTTGTTCATTCTGCCATAGCTGCTGGAAGCAAATCAGGTATCTCAGTACTGAAGACATTTTTGTAACTTGAAAGTCACGCCAGCATATAGCATGCTTTCCAGGTCCACTTGGAAGTGTTGGCTCCTGACCAGCTGCGCTGGTACAATACTCTGTTACACTGCTCACACTGATGCCAGCTCTCTTTTAATGCCAGCTCTCTGCAAAGGTTGTGAAGAATTTTTATCTGCTCTTGCTTGGCCTTGTGATGCAGATTCATAGAAACAGGTAGTTGCAAGGAAATATCATTCTTTATATCTTTTTATCTTAAACATTCATTTAGGTTGTTGTCCTCGTAAAACTGGTCATTTAAAACTTTTTCAAAGTCTTAAAAAAAAAAAACAACAAAAAACCCAACCTATATCGTATATGTGGAGATATTCTTAAAAAAACTCTCTTCACAAAGTGACATGGAGCTCCTGAAATATGTGGTAATCAGAAGTGATTTTGAGAAAGCATCACAGTCCATCTTGGGCAGGTCACTGAAATCTGGCTTACTGGTTTTGGCCAAGGCAAGTTCTGTGTGTTAGCAGCTATGCTTGCTTCTTCCTTGGAGAACGTAAAGGGAGGACAAGTCACAGTTCCAATAGTTTCTGAAGGATTAATGTTACTGAAAAAAAGAATGAAAAATATGTTTTGACAGTTTAGTACCTTTTGAAAAAATAATTGAAGTTAGAAAGTTAGATACCAGGATTAGTCAAATCAATGTGACTTGAAATGGCGGAGACGATAAACCCTAAAAAGAAAAATCTTTTATGGTAACTTTATCACAGTGTTCATCGTGGAAGGGCATATATATAATTATGTATGCATGGTAGAACCCTTGTAAAGTAATAACTTTTAATGAATAGCCCTGTTAAAATAATACATTTCTGGGCACCAAACCAAATATGTACAGGAATACAGTGCAAACCTTCTGAATGATAAAGCAGGAAACTAAAAAGAAAATAAAGAAAACTAACAAAAAGAACATTCAGTAGGAAATTGGACTGATAAGCTCGCTTATATTAATAGCTGTACATGTTTTCATGAAATCAAAATAAATTTGATAAAAGAGACTTTTAAAATTACTATAGGCTGTACAAATATTATTTATTAAAAATAAAAGATTTTTCCCTAAGAAGGTTGATTCTAATTTCATCTCTTTTGCTGATTTCAAAAGAATTATACCAGGAATGCATTTGTTCCTTTTAGAGTATTTGTTTCATGGTAGTTGTATGTTTTGTTTTATTAGGGCAGCACTGCACACTGTTTGATAGAAAACCAGTCTCTGATCAGCAAACTTTATTCTACTTAAAAAGCTTTACCTCATGGAGTGCTCAGATCCAGGCTCTCTAATAGTTTTATGTACCCTTTTAGAAAATAAAAAACTCTTTTAGAAAATAAAAAGTGATACTACCTAAGGTTTAGATCTTCAGGGATACTTGGTTTTCTGAACTTCAGCGGGTGCCGAGGTCATCAAGTCTCAGTACGCAGCCAGCATATTGATGCTTCAGACACACGCTGTCATCCTCACAGGACATTCAACCTTTTCCCCTGAATTTGGGAGCCAAAGCTGGTGATTATATACAGTTTGAGGATGATGGGAGCAGAGCACATGAATGTTTGTTTAATTTTGCATAAGAAATTGACTGATCGGGGAGGACCTGAACTTCGAAGCACCATGTCAAACACTCAGTTTTGCTTCCCTGAACAACAGGTTACCAATGTACAATATCCTCAGGAATGTGATTAGCTTATTAAGACTTTCATTAAGATTATATCTTCCAGATATCCTTTTCTGAGATCAGATCCATTTGTTGCTGAAATTCGTTTTCATTTTAAAAGGGAAGGAGACAATGCCTCCAGGAGAGGGGGAAGTTACCCACCTAGTGAGCAACCTTCTAAATGACAAAAAAGTCTTAAAACTGAAAATTGCTCAAAAGATGCAGGAAAACAATTAAATTTGGAGAATGGATAGCAAGGTGTAAGAAAGAAAGAGCAGTCTCAAATACCACAGAATATGAAAACATCATAATGAATTAATTTTCTAAATTATATGTTGAAGGTTAAGTATTTCTTGACTTGATAAGTCTGTAGTACTGGTTTCAGTTTCATTTTTGTGCCTCATGAATTTATTTCACTTTTCACACACTCTTATTTCAAAAAATACGTATTACTGACAGATTGTTGAAAACATTCCTGGAAAGTTCTGATAGATTATGCAAGAAGAGCAAAAGTTAGTGTTAAGAGATAGTGATGTTCCATATCAAGTCAATTAGTTTATTTTGCATCTCTTTATGCTTCAATCCAAACTCAGGACTACCTCTGTCTCCCTATGATGACTGTGATACAACCTTCTGCCACAGTGACTTGTTCCGAAGTTGCTTGAATTAGGAGGAAGTGCTTTGGATCTATATTTCTATGGATGAAATACAGCAGATTAAGTGATTCTGAGCTGCTAACCTCAGCCTCTATCCTTCTATCTGTGTTAGAGCTCTTGTGATTCATTGCCATTCTCCTGAAGTCACAGAGAAAGGACAGAAGGTTTTAATTACGATCACAAAAAAAAAAAAAAATCTATCAGGCATATGGAGATAACGGCCCAGAATTTTTACGAGACCTTGGAGAAGTTAGCTTGCCAGAATTTGAAACCTTGGAAGTTGACTTATTTTAGCTTGGGAGAAAATTTCCTGAGCTTCTGACTGTTTTTTTTCCAGGAGAATCTGATAATAAAATGACTAATATATGACCTTTGCTTAGAAATGGAAGAGAGAGAAGTACAGATAACAATAGCTGAAAAGTAGTACATATTTATAAGAAGTAATTACAATTTTTTTTCAACTGTATTTTAAAACCCATCCTCATGCGACTTGCTTGAAGTTCTACTGTGTTAGGTTGAAGTCAGTGAAATTTTATTGCACCAGAAAGGATTGGATCCTTGATAATGGCTTTATAATGGCTATAAAGGATTTCCAGAGTAACATATGATGTAATTGCTGGAAGATTTTTTAAAAGCTTAATATTAGGTGTAAGGTGGGTTGGTGAGAGAGCAAATGTTTCCTCATGTTCTGTTGAGTAATTGAGACTTTTTAAAAAATTATATTTGATGAAAATCTTATGATTTTTTTCCTAATGGAAATGTTAATAATCAAAACATCACTATTCCCAAAAGAAGAAGCATAGGATTATTCGTATTCTGCTGCTGAATGTCTTAGTTTTTGATGTCCACTAGAACCAGCACCTGATGACAAGATTTTATAAATGCAATTAATCCAAAAAACATTAAAATAACTCAGTTTCTAGCTACATTTATCTTTATAAGAATAAACTTTATGAAGAAAACCAGATAGGCAAAGATGTTAACACTTCAATCTCCTGAATTTAGACCTTCCTAATACTGACTTTATTTTCCATTTGATGTATAGGTGCTACTTTAAAGGTATTTGAACAATATATTTTAATTATTTGTAATTCTAAAAACAGTGGAGGCAGAAGCAGCCTGTAATAAAGAGATACCAGAAGCAGAGGGTTCAGTACATAAAACCTCTTTCATTCATGAATTTGCATCTAGAGTAAATGTGGGGCATGGTACACGAAAGGCACAGCACCGAATAAGTGTGAAACAATTTAAAGAAGTCCCTACTCTCCCGGGCAACATGCATCATCTCCCTAGCTGTTGCTGTTTATGAATGAATGCTGCTGCTGCTGCTGGTTGGGAGTGTGCTGGGGCTCCGTTTGGCTTCGGGGAGAGCTGGGCTAGGCTCTGACATAACTGATTTCCCACCAGCATCTTGCATGAACTCTTCTTGTAAGGACCAGAGTGGGGCTTTTTTTTGTGCGGAGAGAAATAACCCAGCAGCAGTGAGTTATGAGCAATCGTTGACCATTTGGAGTAATAACCAGTTTATTGAGGAAGCTATTTACAAAGGTACTGCAATTACAGCTAACTTCTGAATAAATATACACAGACTGATTTCTTAGTGCCTCCAAATTCTTTTCTCTTCCAACCTGTATTTCTTTGACAGACCTACAGGATGAATCCTGAGCAAACATAACAGCATGTGGCTTTTACCTAAGTCCATTTTCCCTCACTGCAAAGAACTTCCAGAAGAAAAAATGAAATAAATTACTAATGACTGAAAATAGCTACAGTAATACTGCTTCTTGGATAAAAATCTAGGAAACCCAGACTTAAGAATTCCGCCAAATTCAGAAGTTATTTTTCAGGCCCGAAGTCTTGCATTTACAATAACTTGTATCTTAGAATACCGGCTCAGCAAACGCTTTTTGGAACCAGGGAGTGCTGGCCACCTTCTCCCACACAGCTGAAGTGGTACCATGAAGATGCAGAGGAACATTGAGGTGGAGCAGATCATTGCACAGCTCTTTCAATACCCATGTAAGGCTTGGGGAATCAGTGAATCAGCTGGGTTTACAATTTGATTTTGCCTCCCACGTGGAAAGCTGCCATCCTGTTCGTAAAGCTTGAGATGGACTGTACTCAGCTTATAAAACTCTCTCTGTAAGTTTGTAAATTCAAAACTTGTCATCTCATTTTTCCCCATAAATGAAATCATTTAAGTATTTTCCCGCAATTTAAATCAATCCTTACTAAATGGTCAAAATTCCACCAGTGAACACCACCAGTGTTGACTGAAATCAAACCATAGCAAATAGTGCTCAGCTCTGACAAATTAAACTTATCCACCCAGGACAAAGCTGTTATTACTCTGAAACCCGCTTTAGTTCACTGTTCTCTCCTAAAGGCATAGAAGTGGGAGTTAAGGACCTCTCAGTGCAATTTTTTACATCCATCATGCATATGATCCCTCTAAACAAGCAGGAGTATAGTGCCTTCTGAGGACAAGAGACCAGCAACCAAATTGCTATTGAATCAGTTGAACTGTGAGTACAATGAAGCCCAGAGCTGTAGCCATTTGGCAAAGAGCCTTATGATCTGCTGTGCTATGCCATAGGTTTCCTGAGGAGATTTGGCTTCATCCTGAATGCTGGTGGCCATTGCCATCACTGTGTGATTGAGGTGCGGATAGAGTAACAATATGGGAGTGGCACTGGGAAATTCAGATTTTTTTCTTCTCTTTTTTCAACTTATTTTTCCACTTCCATGTGTTTTTATTCTGATTTTGAGGACAGAAATAATCACACGCTTACCCTATAATAATGTAGTAATCTGTCATATAAATACCCTGCCATTATATGGTAATTATGGTTTCATTAAATGATCAACAGCTACCATGTTCGCCAAGAATAATTACACATTTGTGCCCCATATCTTAAAGTGTTCTCAGCTCCCTTTTTTTTTTTTTTTAATTGAAAAGGGGAAAAAAATGTTCCCTCATGAGTAAGATCACAATTTGGCCCAATGTATGCATTTATTCTGTATGACTTGGAATGCCACAATCTCCTATTTCTTTATTCCACAGCATACCAAGGCGTCATTTAAGGGAACTTCACCACAGCTATTATGGCTGCACATTTTCAAAGTTTCCTGAATAAGGGGCCATTCCACATTACTGCTTTTTTTCCTTTACACTTCCAGTGCCAGTTTACTACTTCCCAGAAATTTAATAACGCAGTAGTGTCTGCATTACAGCTCTCTGTCTGTACAGCCTAGTTTAACATTTGACACTGACCCAAACAATCTGGTAACTTGAAAGTTTCAGTGATTCTCCTCAGCTCTAAGTATCTTCTTGTAATTAGTAAAGAGACATTCTCCACTTGCAATTTTTTTCTCTAAGTTGAAATTTGAGATATTTGACATAAGGACCATGTATAATATTCATTAAAGCAGCATTAAATTATCCTAAATAGACCAGTGTATGTAGATCTGCTAAATTTTACTATGTGGACATGGTAAAAAAGTTTACCATTTTAGCTGCACATTTTCCTACTGTTGACCTTTTAGCACAGATGCATGATTATTCATTACATACAGATTTTGACCATTCATTGAAATTGTGGTTGTCAATAGCACAAATATTCTGGATAAAAACATGATGAGTGAATTTAGGGTGCAGTTTGGGTGCCTTATCACGGACTTTTAGGCCCCTGAGTCACCCTGGGGTACCTAAGCCAGGGACAAAGAGCTGGCAGATCCTGAAGGAGACCAAGGGGCTCCAGGAGTGGTAACTACAGCCCAGGTGGGATATCCTTGGGTAGCAAAAGTGACAGCAGCCCATCTATGTTTGGGCACTGAGTTGTGCCCTAATTTTCTGATCATGGTCAACTCATCTTCCTCCTGGACAGGCAAGTGGTATGTTGAAGTCAGGAAACTTCATTTGAAATTGGTACCATAGCTCTATTTCACTTTACAAGATCAAGATTTTGTTTTCAAAGACATATTTGTAAACACGAAATGGGGAAGAGGGGAGGAAGGACAGAAAGTGGAGAACAGGAGGGAAAGGAAGTGCAGTTTTGCAGCTTCTTCTGTAAGTCTCTGCCAAAATATGCATAGCTTTGATCCATTAATTTCTGTAATTCTGTTATGCCACCAACTATTTTTGTTCTGCCAAGAGCATACTTTTGCAGGCATTTTACATGTTTTGGATGCACTCTTCCTCATCAACTTTCCCTTTTCCTGCTCTTACTGAAGAGCCTCTGTTGGAGTTGTTTTGATCTATTTGTCAGCATTTTTCCTTTCCTTTTCCTGTGTAATTGAAATTGTCAGTTCCAGAATTTCAGGGAACCTTCTATTTCCAACATTCATAGGCTCTGATTCATCATGCTAACTTGAGCCCATACATAACTTGACACATTCTTTAAAATTACACATAAAATGAAATAATTGAACATGTGCTTCACAGAACATTTTCCAAAGCATTTCACCTCACTAAAAAATAAAAAGGGCAAGGTTATTGCAAAACGTACTCAGCACTGTTTCCTTGTGTTTGGAGTGGCTCTAGAAGAACCTATTTTCCTTTCAGATAAACACATAAGAAGTTTACATTGAGTTAAATGCAAGCAAAATTTCAAATTCAATACACATCCAGTGGTTGAAGGCTGTCATCCTGAAATTGACACTTTCATCAAGGGGAAAACTATTTCTTTCCACCATATCCTTATGTTTAAATTTTATTTATTTATTTATTTTAGAGAGACAAAAACTCTCCCTTTCTGTGATACAAGTAATTTATCCCAAATTAATAGGATAGATTGGATTTTTTAAAGTTCAAGACAGAATCTGGATGGGATACAGTACTGAGGTCTAATCATAACGTGTTTTATTCCATGACAGTGCTTGTCCTGTGAGTACATGCCCCAAACCACCACAGTAATCTGTTCTTAGAGCATAACACAGACTGTTGTGTACCTTTCTTATTGATTTGTATTTGTACCATGTCACCACTTCAACTGAGATACAATATACTCAGTAAGAAACAGGTACCCTAACATGATCTTTCAGGCTGTATGAGTCCAACAATCTGTTGTTACTATAACTGCCTGTGAGGTAGTTGCTTCTTTAAAATAAATGAGTAGAAACACAAAGGTAAAAGGTGTGCAACACAAGAGAACAGCGAGTATGCAGATGTAATCCTTAACTTTTGGAAATCATCACGGGTGCCATAGGTTGTGAGACACAATGAAGTCCTATGCACATTGCTGAATAAATAAGGAGGATCAGAAAACCCAAAGAATTTCTAGACACCATAGACATATTTGTCTTCTGCTCTTATATTCCACTCAGTCATAAGCCTTATCTTTAGATAGTTTCAGGGCATCTAAAAAGTATTTTCCAAGTAGAATTTATTCTAAGTCTCTGTTGTGACTGTACAAGTATAAAGAAAAGAAAAATTTCAGCAACAAACACAAATATGCAATCAAGAAATTCAAAGCAAGATTTGTATTCCCCCTCCCCACTTAGCACTCAAGAGAGAAAACCTGACTGTTGAGAGGGGAAAAGCAGCTCTATCATGTTTTATTTATATATTTATTTATTTTTAAAAAGCTTTACTAAGAAAGGGAATAATTTAATACCAGGAAACATACAAAAGAACGATGACCACTGATACTATATGCAAGTAGTGCATACTCAGGTAACTTGACCTATATTTTAAAATATATATATTTTTTCTGTCATTGACTGCCAGTACAAAGGCTCTGGTCTTGCAACTGGAGATTTCTCATTGAAGCTCCAGGCCTGTGTGGAACTCTCCTGGCAACAGGGTCTGCAGATGTGCTATGGAGTGAGAGACAAAGTCACTAATAGAGCAATGATATCTCTATGGATGGGTTAATTGAACTTTCTGGATCTTAATACATTGACTGTTTAAAAATAGCTGAATATAGCAGCTGTACAAAGCTTACATCTTTTACCTTTATGTATTGGCCTTTTTTTTTCTTTTTTTTTCATTTATGGCTTGCACATTTTAAAAGTGAGCAAGTCTTCAGGATTTTATTGATGCAAGGGAAACATCTAGAGATATAAAAGAAGTCAGGGTAAAACATAAGAATGAGGTGAACAACGACACAAGCTTTGAACTTGAAAATATTTTGTGCTGTAGCTGAATGCCTTGGCAACAAGCCTTGCGATATGCGTACGACCCACATGGGCAGTTCAAAATGCAAATGGTAAGGACGCAAGGACACTTTCAAACACATTTTGTCTGTCATGTAATTTGTTGTGAAAGTATCTATTACAGGAAAAACAAGCTTTTAAGCAACACTAAAGTGAAAAATCATGTAAGGTAATAAAACTGTTCAATAAAGCTGAAAGTAAAGCTCTTTGTACTTAACATTACCTTTTAGGGCTATGCCAAACTGGTTTTGTTTTTACCTGTATTTATTTTCTTCATTTTTGCTGTGTTTCTGAGAGGTTTTGTCATCTTTTGAAAGAGTCCTCCCTTCCAAAGTGGGAAATCCTGTTAGTGAAGAACATCTCAAAAGAAAAAGGATTTGAAGTGCACATGAAAGGCACTTGAAGTGTGACTGCTTTACAGGCTTACAGATCATGTCAGGTGAAACCAGGCAATGTTTAACAAGGTAAGCAGCCGAACCCTTGTGGGTGGCCCTCCATGGCTCCTGCCAGCTCCGAGAACTGGAATATTCTTCTCAAGTCTCTGGATTTCAGGTTATCTAATTTGTTGTGCTTTTTCTTTTGAGTTTCCTTGGGTGATTGTTTATTAGAAACAATGTCACACTGTCATTCTGATTTCCACCTCAGACAAATATCTAATTTTTTCTTTTTTTCCTCCAGCTAGATACATTCGAAGAGAATTTATGTTAGAATACCAATGACATTTTAGGTACCCTCCTTTATGTATACTACAATTACTTTCTTAGGAGACTCTCAGACTAATGGGAGTTACGTTAACTCTGCAGTGTTCCTTACAAGACAGTAGAAGAAACATCAGCCCATTAGCAGTCTCGGTAATGGCTTCTCATATACAAGATTTAGTACTCAAAGTCTGAAAAACAGTCAACAAGATATTCTAAAAACTGCTTTTAGTTTACGAAGCGCCAATATGCATTTTTCTCCTAAAGAGTGAGCAGTCAGGGGTATTACTATTAGTAGTACTACTGCTACTACTACCACCTTTATCATTTAAGGGTAAGGCTTGCTGCTCTGAGGCAGTTGGGTACCATTCAGTTGGGTAGTCAAAAATGGATCCTGAGGAAGCAGTAGCAGAAGCATTGTGAAGAGAAGTACTTTTCCTGGTATACAATCCCAGCAGTCAATGCTTATCTCTAAATTCTGATGCCTTGCCAAAGCTGATTATCCTGACACTCAGGACTGTTTCCTGAAAGGTGCTGAAGACCCCTATTCTTCATATAAGCCATTTTGGGTTTAATACAGCATAACTATGCAGTCAGTAGCTAGAACCAATAATTTTTATAATGAACTGTCATTAGACCATGAGGAGAATGAGTAGAATATCTGCTAAATCTGAAAATCTAGAGCTAAGATCCAGTTTGAAAACAGCTGTTCCTTGCCCTGCCGATGGTTCCTATGGAGCCTTTTTCCTTGAAAAACTAGTAACTATGGGGGGAAACCCTCCCCCTCTCCCCAACCCCCAAATAACCAAAACCCAGCCAAAACCAACAAACCTAAAAAACCTTAACTTTCTAGCATCTCTAACACCCTGGCTGTAGCAAAGAAACCAAACCCAGATCTGATGCTTATGACCCTGCTAAGATGTGCTATAAAATATTTGGTATACTATTGGACTTCCTGTTGAGCTCTTCCTGGTGTAATATCTGATTAGGAACTCCATCAACAGTGGAGGTATTGCTGGATTAGATAATGAATTTTGACTTTTTTTTGTGTGTGAGCATGACATCTAAGCAAAGCCATTATTTTTCCTTTAACGAGTAACCAAAAGGTTTTTTAGCTGCAACTCAGTCTTTCTTTGTCTTGTATAGAGCAGATTTTTTCAAGGTCAGTGGGGACTTAGGCTCTTGAGTCTTGTTTTCAAAAGTGGCTTCAGCTTATAAAAGCCACTGAAGAAAAATCAGTAAGATTGAAACATCATTTCTGAGTGTGAGATCAACACCTCTATTATTTACAAACATTGCAGTGGATTTAATGTTAAACCCTTGCTTTTACCTATAGGAGTCCAGATAAAACTGCCAGCTGATTTCTTTTTTCTTCCATTTCTTTGAATGGTAATGTCTAGATTTTAGGTACAGTAAAGTGGTGCTTAAAATGAAGAGCTCTCAGATAATCTTTGTTCCACAGAACTCTCGAGTAATCCTGAAGAAGCTCTTTACTCCATCCTTCTTCACTGTAGAAATTTGTCCTTCTTGTAAAGGGACCAGTGATGTTAAATTTTACCTTCTCACAGCGATGAATCTATATGGAGCAGTGATACAGAAAAGTCTACAAATACATTTTACTTGAATTACATTCCCAACTGCAAGTGTAGCCTTCTCTGTCTTGTGCACTCGTAACGTCTTTGCCATGAACCAAAGAAGTGGAGCAAGAATTCATTTCATGAAGGATTTAGAACAGGTCGCTGGATCCCTAGCTGTCTTGAATAGTAAACAGTAAATGGCCTAATGCAATGCAACAAATTAAATTAATTCCTTTCATGTGTATTGTCTGCACCTAGCCTTTCTTTTCTCATCTTAAAAGAAAACAGGTCTAATACCTCCAGTGTAAAACAAAACCATATATCATAGTTAATTAAGTAATTGCTCTAAATTGCCATAACTAACAGATGCCTGCCTAGGTATGTTCACATTGTGAATCCACAGAAAAGGACATAAGGAATCAAGAAGTTTCAAATGGAAGAGAGATCACTAGATGAATTACTTTACCCAAAATATTGTAATTGGCCTCTCTTACAAGAATGGATACTTTAAAATTCCAGAGATGATAAATGAAGAACTTCATTAATTTAGGTCTTTACCCTTGAAGGAAATGCCTTTTTATACATACATACAATTTTTTCCCTTCCTCCCATCCTTTCTGCTCTCATCTTTTTGGCTGTAGACACACAAAGCAGTATCATTGTGATCCAGGATTTATTTGAAGAGATTTCATCTGGAATGGAGTCAAGCAGAGCAGTGGCAGGGGAGCTTTTACAGATTATGACCTGTAATCTCGTTAATACTCTGAAACACAAAGATCTGAATGTTGAGTAATTTTGGAAAAGACTACAGCCTATGTGGCTACATGCCCTTCTGACAAGACATCCTGGAGGCCAAGATGAAACTAGTTTCTCAAAAGTCCAACATGAGATAAAATGCTGCTTATATAACAACTGACACTTAAATTTAATATTTTCAACAAGAGCAACATAAATGTTAAATTACAAGACTATCTCTTTATTCTCTGTCACCTTGCACAATGTTTCTCCTGGGAATAAAGAGATGCCCAAGACTTAGTGAAATATAATTTCATCCAGTACTGCTAAAGACAGTAGGGCAGTGGCCATTAAAACCAAAAGCTTTTAATCTCTTTTTTGGAGTTCATCAGCCAGCAAACTGGTTCACTGAGGCTGGCTCAGGTCCTTAGCTCTTGAGTAAATTTCACACTCTCACGAAAAGCTAATTATAGACATAAAAGGTACATTTAGCATCTCGAGCTTGAAGAGCCAGAACGACATCTAAAAAAAGTGCTGTGGCTAGATCAGAAGTTTGTCATCATTGTCAAATGAAATACCAGCAAGATTCTTATGGTTTGTAAGTAGCTCCTTACACAGACCATGCTGAAGAAACCTTTCCTGGGGTGGGTGTATATTTTTAAATGGTGTAAAGCCATTTTTAAATGGCTCACTTTGAAAGGCCTTCTGGCATGTCTGCTTGAGAACAGGTGGCAGAGCAGCAGTAGCTGTAAGGTGATCTATGCATACATTAATTCTTTGGTACTCTCTTTCATCACAGAACCATAGAATCATTGAATACGCTGTGTTGGAAGGCACTCATCAAGACCATCAAGTCCAACTCCTGGCCCTGCACAGGACACTCCAAGAATCTCACCATGTGTGTGAGCATTGTCCAAACTCTTCTTGAACAGAGACAGGCTTAGTGCTGTGACCACTTCCTTGTGTAACGCCTTCCAGTGCTCAGTTACTCACTGGATGAAGAACCTTTTCCTGGTATCCAACCTAAACCTCCCCTAACTCCACGCAGTTTCCTTGAGTCTTGTCACTGGTCACAACAGTGAAGAGATCAGTACCTGCCCCTCTGCTTCCCTTCATGAGGATGCTGAAGACCAAAATGAGGTCTCCCTTCAGTCTCCTCTTCTCCAGTCCGAACAGACCAAGTGATCTCAACCACTCCACATACAGCATCCCCTCAAGGCCCTTCACCATCCTTGTGACCCTCAAGGAAGGTGCATGAAGCTGAGTCAGGAAAGGTTTATGCTGGATATTAGGAAAAGTTTCTTCACCCAGAGGGTGGCTGGGCACTGGAACAGGATACCCAGGGACGTGGTCACAGCACCAGCCCGACAGAGCTCAAGAAGTGTCTGGACAATGCCCTCAGGCACAGGGTGTGACTCTTGGGGTGTCCTGTACAGGGCCAGGAGTTGGACTCAGTGATCCTTGTGGGTTCCTTTCAACTCAGCATATTCTATGATTCTCTCTGAGGAAAGCTTCTTAAAACCTCAAGTTTTTCTAATTGAAGATAATTTGTAATTTTAAAAGTACAGTATTTCTCTACTGTGGAAGTTCAAAAGACAGACAGAAAGGCTTTTGAATTTGCTGAAAGCCAGTAGCCGTGTACCTAAAGCCAGAGTTTGTTGCAAAGCTAAACCACCTTCTGGTGGCAACCCTGTGTATAGATTCAGAGAAAATATTTCCTTAATATTGATTTTTCTAACAGGTTCAGTTCATTATCTACTTCTTTCAAAACTGTAAAACTGATTAAAATGTTTAAAAAGCAGGAAAACTTTTTTTTTCTTTTTCTAGTCTATGAAAATAGCTAGGGGAAATGAATTGGATTACTTATAAAATCTTGGACATAGTTACTAGAAAGAATCACTTTTCCTTTCTGTCTTTAGTAAAATTGGACATAAATTAAAACCATATTTATAAAAATATACTTGATTGTTGTCAATTAAACAGTAAAAAAAATTAAATTTTGAGGGATCTAAAAACATTATTTATCAAGATGTTTTACTGCTTATTTAGCGGAAAGAATAAACTTATCCTTAAGGAAAATAAAGTACAAATCAGAACAAGACAATATTCAGTGGTACAAATCCAAGCTTCCTGTGTGCTCATTTAAATCATTCCATCCTGAATTCAGTCTTTCCAGTCTCTGTGCTTGTGGTAGTAGAGTTTTCTGGCCTTCCTTTAGTTTCTCAGCGTCTTTGTGGTAATGGTTGTGCCTAAAAAGGGAATGAAATGTTCCAAGTGACTTCACACAGACATGCCTAGGGCCTGATCCAAGCCTATTGACGAGGCTGGAGCCCTTCCATTTGCTTCAGTGAGCTTTGAATCGGATATTTTATAAGGATGTTGCCTCCTGGCTTCCTGATGCGATAGACATGCACAAAGAGGCCATATTTGCAGTGCTCCTTCTTTTGTGCTCTATCAAACAGCATCTTCGTATCTAGTTTGCTCTCACCATAACTTACTGTCCTATTGAAAGAACCATTTAAGGTCTTTTTCTTCAATTTAGGTCATGCAGGAATATTGTACTAACTGTGCTATCTTTCTTTTTTTTTTTTTTGTAATTGAATATGATTTGATTGCTTTCTATTCACAGATCTAATTTCTCTAGATTTCCTCTGCTATTAGTTCTCTGTTGCTAACAAGCAATGTCTGCTCCCCCCAATTCAACATAGTTTGTTTCAAATTCTTAGCTTTGTTTATTGCATTTCTGGCGTTCTGAATGAAGTAAAACAAGGCCTTGCATAATACAGATTCCTGTGGTAATCTAGGTTTCTCTTTGCCATTGACTGTGATGCTTTTTATCAATACCCTTTGTATACAGTCATCCAGGTTGTACTATCAAGTGATAACTATCTTCCGAATCAAAGTAATCTGAATTTTATAAAACCTAGTAGTAAATAGAGCTTAATGTTTTATCAGAATCCAAATGTAGTACAGCCAGCACTATAAACTTCACATTCCTCCAGACAGTTTCTCATGGACTTTCTTAGCTTATCAAATAAGGGCATCAGTTACTCTGTCAGGATAAAAGAAAAACAACATGTTCAACCATTAAATTTTACTAGTTTCATACTCACAGTGAGTATTTTGTACGACTATTCAGTCATCTGTATGTTTAGTGGCCCTGTTCCTCCTCTCCATGGCATACAAAGTAGTCACTCTTCAAGCTCAGAACACTTTTGAAAGCTGGAATCCCTTCCCTTCCCTTCCCTTCCCTTCCCTTCCCTTCCCTTCCCTTCCCT